>DWHP01007050.1:0-11131 GCA_018247895.1 Parnassius honrathi
CAAGTACCAACCAGTGTGCCTTTTTCTATAACCTGTTCCTGGTCACAAAGGTTCAGCACACGTACTCCTGAGATGTCGATGGTTCTGACCAAGGTTCGAACTATTTTCCATGTAAGGTCATTGTTTATCCTTTCCACGAGTACACAACGGTGAGCTTGCCCAGGGTTCTGAAAAAGACTAACCGGCACAATCGTTTCCGATCTCGGCGGAAGAACAATCTTCTTAATGCTGTACACGTTCCCTAGTAACGCCCCTTCCACAAAAAGTCCCTCCTGTCCACATTTCAAAACACCTTGCTTAACGTCGATCTCACAATCATTATTCCTTAAAAAAATACTAAAGTCTAGGCCCATGGTTCAGTCGTCCATTATATCAGCCATGATGACGTTATGCAGGTAGATCATGTTGCCTAGCTTCAATTCCGTCTCCTTCTCTCCTCGGACGGGTATGCGCTGGCCGCTGGCTGTTACCAAATTAATGCGCTCTTGGTTATATGCGGAGTCCCCAAGGAACTGTCTTATAAGTTGGGAACTGATAACCGTGCGAGAGGCTCCAGTATCTATGGTCAGTTTACATGGCATTCCATTGATCTCGTCCTTGATGATTAGGCTGTTCCCATCGTGGGTTTGTGAGATCGAAATCCTTGTGGCTCTTTTGACATCAACCGCGTCGCAGTCTTGGCTTTTATTCGTTTCCCTGCTGCTGCTGGGCGGTGCTGGTAGCCGCATTACCCTCTCGAGATCGATCACCTTCCCCTTCTATAGTTCGCTTAGGTCAACTGGATCAAAGATGACCCTTTTCCCCACAGCCATAGCACCTAGGGCTATATCCTTTATTGCGGTCACGAACTGTAGCTGCGGCAACCTTCCTGACGCAGTGGGAGCGAAGATCCTGCCGTACAGCTTCCACCTCCAGTGCATGGGCCAGTGCGTCCTTAAGCGTCTCGTGGTGCCCAAGCCTCACAGCGGCTCTGATTTCAAGGTCACGGATACCGTCGATGAATGTCTGCACCAGGTTTTCTTCTATAAGCGCAGGTACGGACTGGTATGCTTTTCGAATTATCTTCTCCACTCAAGGGCCCACTGCTGCAGGTTTTCGTTGCTGTGTTGCACGCGATCTTTAAGCTGCGCACGAAAGATGCGTTCCAAGTGAGCGTCACCATATCTCGCCTCCAATGCCTCAAGGAGCTGCTCGTAGGTCACTTTCTTAACGAGAGCTTCCAACACATACAACACTCATAGCCTGACTTTTATTCCAGCCGTTCGCCTCCACGACAGCTTCGAACTGGATTTTGTAGGCTGACCAGGAAGAAGTCCCGTCAAACGGCGGCACTTTGAACCCCCGTAGCGAAGGTGTAGTAGCTACTGCGGAAGCTGTATTTCCATCCCCAAGTTTGAGTTCGTCCAGTGATTTCGTCATGTCAGCCATTACGTTGTCAATCCGATTGTTCACTTGGGCGATTCGGGTTTCAGATACCACGATTCGGGTTTCAGCTTCCAACAGGCGGTTGTCGTGTTGAACAACCATATCCTCCACTTCCCTTATCTCTTTCCCGAAATTAGCGTGAATGTTCTTTACGAGCGTCATCTGCTCTTCCCATCGGCGGGCCTGGTTCTCCTGTCGGCGGGCCTATTCCTCCAGCTGCTCTTTCTACCAACGGGCCTGTTCCTCCTGACGGCGACCCCGTTCCTCCCACCAGCGAGCCTGTTCCTCATGTCGGCGAGCCTGCTCCTGCAGCATCACCAGCAGAGCACCTAAGTCAAGTACCGCAGATGCAGGAGCTACTAACGTGCTAGCCTCCGTGGCCGGTGGCTGGCCCTCCAACGTCTGCGCCGTTGCACCACCAAATCTTCTCTGGTCCGTCTCCAATTCAATACTGCCCCGATCGCGGTTTACAACGGCTTTATATAGGGCCCTTCGACCGAAACATCCTGAATGTTCCAGCAAACACCGGTCCCGACCGACTAAGTGCAAAAAGTTCGAGTGTAAACCTTTCCAAAAAGCCTAACTTTTCTATCCGATACCAGATGGCGCTGTTGGGAGAGTTTCAGAAAGATCTTGATACTCCTATTTCTGATACTTGATACCAGATGTCGGTAGTGCCGTCAACTACGGCACGCAACAGTATTTTCCTCCTATACAAAATTGTCTGTCTTTTTTGCGGGGGAAAATCTGCGCACACCAAAACAGTCATCTGTCACTACTCACACATAACGATTAAAACCATAAACTATAAATTTCGCACACACATAGATTACTATAACAGTATCGCTCAGTGACAGTCACAACTCGGATACAGACTCGGATTAGTCTCTTGACTGATCTACATATTGTATGAGTTCGAGCGGCCTGTGTTGGTAAGCAAATTCAAAACTACACGACCGTTATTGTTGTAATTTTTAACTGTAGATAGATATAAATAGCAATAATGTTTTTAAAAATTAGTTATAATACATGAAAAGTAACACCATATTTTTGTAAATTTCACTTGGCAGATTTCTTTATGCAGCAAAACACTGAAACATTCGGTATTTTTGAAGAATGTCAGTTGAGCCTCCCAATTAATTTAATTGTACGCATAGGACCACATTGACTTATATTTTGATAGAGAGGTATGTTTTCGTATGGTTACTCTCCTCTGACCCACCGCACCGGTAGCCCTTGTTGCTCTATATCGAGGATAGAAGTAAGTGTCTATGGACCGCGGCAGTTAATTACTATCAAGTTGATTATGTGTATATTAGTTTTATTCAATGTGTAGTATTCGCGTAAAATAAATAAATCATTATGTGTCCACTTGTTATCCTTGTTTCTATAAATAAGATGTAGCCAATGAGAAAGCCTTTGATTCCGTAAAGTTTTGAATAGTGCTAGTGCATTGGGCTGTGTTAATAAGGCTACAATGTCAATCCGAGTACACAGACAGCACGAAATTGAATAAAGTGCTAAAGAAACTGTAAGATAGGGTGAAGTTTTTTACCTGTAACTCTATATGTTTTTGAGCATTGAAAGAATAAAAGCGAGTAAACTTGCCGAGAATATACAGTTATTATCGCAGAATATCTGTAGAACATATAAGTACGATGCTCTGAATAACCTCAATAGTGTCTCACAACGGATAGGTCTTAAGTATACATGGATAAGTTAAAGGTCACGTATATTTATGCAAAAAATTGTTAAAAACGGTAATTTTCGCGGTCCCCTCGTTTTTTGGCTCTAGAAAATCGAAAAATTATCCGATTTCGATGATTTTTTTAAATCTTCGTTTTTATAACGGATTTATGACAAAAAATATGGATAATATCTCACCTAAAAATTTCATATAGTTTTATGACTTTAAATGTGATGATGTTGTGGCTATAAATTACGTGTATAATTTAAAGTAACTATAAAAGTTAATATTTTCGCGTTTTATTGAATGTAAGATCGAGCGAAGCGAGCTCGGGACTTAAAGCATCCCGACTCGGACAGGTTAGCTCAGAAGGGCTTGAGTGAGCGAGTGAAAAGACACCGCCATCTCCTTCATGGTTATTTTTTTATAAACCACTCCGAAGTAGGAGCGCCACCGGGCGAGTCTCCGTCGACCGGGCTTCCCTCGGCTGCGCTACGTTGGGTGATGTGGTGGTTCCCTCCCAACCCCCCAACTTTCTTCCCCCTAAATCAGGTTTATAGTCAAAAACGCTACAAAAACATAACCTCAAAATGAGATCCACTCAACGTAGCGCAGCCGAGGGAAGCCCGGTCGACCTCCTATTTCTCAGTGGTTTATATAAATATAACTACGAAGGAAATGGCGTGGTCTATTCGCTCGCTTCGCTTGCTCGAATCATCATCCTTCTAACCTAATCTGTCTGATTCGGCATTCCCTAAGTCCCGAACTCACTTCTCTCTATGTTTACACTCAATAAATAACCAAAATAATAATTATTAAAAAGAAACATTTTTCAATGTTTTTTTAAATGTTCGTTTATTGTGTAGATTAACAAAAAAATATAAAATTCGTTTAATGCTTTGTGCAAAAAATTATGAACGATTATATTCGAAGAAGTGCGTCTATGATCACATTTAGAGTCATAAAACTATATGAAATATTCAGGTGAGATATTTTCTATATTTTTTTTTCATAAATCCGCCATAATGATGAAGATTTAAAAAAATCATCGAAATCGGATAATTTTTTGATTTTCTAGAGCACAAAAACAGGTGAGCGCGAAATTATAAAATTACCAACGTTATTATGTGAAATATTCAATTCCTCGCGCGAATTGCATGTGACGTATCTCCGTATGTAACTTATGAATCGAAGGATATCGGGTGTTTTAGTCATTACGCAAATTACGCACGCGTTTTTCAAACGTCTGTGCGCAACGGTGTTAAGCTTCTATTTCTCATCGCCTTCTAAGGGATGCATTGCTCTTCTTGCATCCCACACATGTGTAAATAAAACGGTGTACCAATGAACCCACAGAACTGATAGACCGTGTTTAATAAGCGCGCGCAAGAATTATCCGCAGTATCCTGGTGACTGTGCCTGGAAACCATAGAAGTCCGCATCACAGCTGTTGGAGTGAGGATCTCTTATCTTTCACTGATTCGCAGGTGATAATACGAGTAAGGTCATGAACACACAATTACTCGCTGGCCCTTCGTTTATGTACCTGTTAAATTAAATCAGCCTCTACCGGGGGCTTGACTAATCGTAAGAGAGTACACAATATATTCTACTTTTACCACATTGGCATTCCACAACATTATATAGCCCCAACAGCGTCCAGTCCTCACGGGTCACACCACATATTTACCACAGATGGTCACAGAGTATCGTCATCAAAGAAAGATGTGGAAAACAAAATATCTTACATATGACATCACTCTGATTTTGCAAAGCTTCAACGCATTCCTCATAGTTCAAGGCACACGTTGGCTGCAGATTTTGCAGGAAATTCAGCTGAAGCTGCAAACTACGTATCACCTCGTCACCTTCTCGCTTAGAATCTGCAGCTCTAATCTAGAAGATTAATCAGTAATTTTATTACAGAAAGGTAGGTATTTAAACATTGGTGCCTATATAAATAACACTTACTAATTTATTTATGGAGTCATTCAGAAATCGGCAAGCATCAAAAAGTCGCCATCTTGAATTTGGACGATCCCGCTCCTAAATGTAACAAATATATATTAAAACATGATAATGATTTCTTATAAAATCTACACATTTTATCATCGTCACCTTCATCACATCCCTTCAAAAATCCATTGCAGAACATAGGTCTCCCGCAAGTGCAAAGGCACACTGTCCCAAGCCAACTGCATCCATCGACATTCTGCATGCCCTACCAGGTCGTTACTCCATCTAGTAGGATGGGGGGGGCGCACCACACTTTTTTTACAAGTATGAGGCTGCCATTTGAAAACCTTTCTCCCCCTCCTTATCACGCTGAGAGACCTAGGACTTTTTCAAACGGCCAGCAGCAAGATACCGGTAAGAAGTTCTCTCGAGAACCTTTCTTTCCCATCGGTTGTCGGTTCTTCAAAGTATACGATTTGCATATTGCCACTTTAGTTCACCGATCCGTTAGACTATATTGGGCTAAATTTATTGAAGTCTGAAGCAATGCTTTTTATATCATAAAAAACAATTAGGTCATGGAGTAAAGGATTTGGAGTAAAGTTTATACTCACACCAGCAACTTTCTCCGCTGCTTTTAAAAGGTTGAAAGTAGCAAAACACATATCTCTCGCTGCCTCATCTATTTGGTTGCTCTGTAAGCGATTCTGAAAACATTCAAGTATTATGAATTAACATTTCCTCATATTCCATTCTATATCAATTTTTTAAAAACGTTACCCTTACTAACTTTACCCCCCCCCCCACTTGGATTTTCCCTTTTACCATCTTACATAAATTTTAACAGACATTCAGATCCGGAACAGTTATTTGTAGTCCATTTTTACAGGATAGAAAGAGAAACAGAAACAGATTTTTTTATTCAATATGGATTTTAAATTAAATAATTCTTACTGAAAGTCACTATTATAACGGTGACAAACACGCACAGTCCACCTGATGGTAAGTGTTACTGTGGCCTGTAAACATCTACATCTATCCTCAATTACAAATCAAAATGCAGATGCTTTGCCACCTGTGATGACTATGATGACTGATGGAATGAACCATTTCCAGGAAAAATGGTCTCCGGTTCTCTACACTCACCATACGAAACACAGCAGCGTTGAGCTGATATTTTCCACTGGTATTTTGTGAGAGCGCGGTCCTTCCCCGGTTGAGCCGGGGCTCTACCAAGTAAATAAAATACTTGTTTCGTGCGGGATCCAACCCCGCTGTCCTCAGCGCCGCAGCTCATTACTAAGCTACTGCACCACGGAGCCGCCAGAAGAATGTAAAAACGTAGACTTATAGATATTAAACAAACATTATTTTAATACAAGTCTGAGTAACAAATGATTACACAATCGTGCGTGGTAGTCATGTTGCAACTATATTATGGGTTTAGCACGAACGGGTCTGGAATGGACGAACGGAGTAAGATCACGTTCTCACAGAATACCAGCGTGAAATAGCACCTCAATACTGCTGTTCGTACTTGGAGTATAGTTACCAGTAAAAAGGGTCTCCCCTTTTTACTGGTAACTAGGCATTCCATATTAGTCCTCAGAGGTGACAACATCAATATTTTCATTTTAATGGAGGATAGGGCTATGAGCTCGTTTGTCACCCTTATTCTCTAAAAGAAGTCGACCTAATGGTTAGTACATCTCGTGCCTCATAGACACCTCTACATGTGGGCAAAAAAAGTTATTGTAATGCAAAAAAAAATTCATATTAACTAAAAAATCCTGATCAAAAAATCTATTATTAAATCAATTAATAACCGTGGCCACTGGCCTAACTGCGATGATTTTAAAAACGTAAAAATGTTTTTCTAAACATAACTTGTTAATTCACCTCAGTGTTCTGGAGACTACGAGCTAATATCGCTAGGTCTATTGCAGCATTTGCAGTGGCGTGGAGACTCTTGGACAGCGTGGTAGGTGTTTGAACACTGGACGTTATGGTCCCCATCATCGAGTTTAATTTAGCAGCACTCTGGTGTAACTTCGTGCAGAGTTCACTACAATTTAAGTACAAAATTATACATAGGTATAGAGTGATCTAGCGGTGCAAGTAAGTCCATTACCGCATTTCATCAGGTATGTGTTACGTACACATACGGGAGGCCATAGAGGAAAATTGAAACAGGAGATGGGCAACATTATATATTTATCTCAAACATAAGTAAAAAACTGCGCCTGCCAAACTGCCTGCCAAATGTAGCAGCTACAGCCAAATCCCTCTTATGAGAACTATGGAAGGGGCCTTTGTTCAGCAAGAGACTCTTGATAGTTTGTAATGAAAAATGGACGAACATAACATTCATCAAAGAATTCTTTATCTGTTCCCCGTCAGGCCGGTGAATTCACATTTGGTATTTTTAAAATACCTATGCCGATTCTATCGGAGACCACATTATCTTTTCGGGAAATTTCTCTAGTGGTTGGATGATAGATTCTCATCCGATATAATCCCACGCCATTTTTATTTTAAATTTCCTTAAAAGAGGAAATGAGGAACAAAATAATGAGGAACAAAATTATTGAGCCATGATCACTTAGGGCTTAAATTTTAAAATAGGAAAAGTACAAATTGCAAACCAGAGAGTGACGTATATTTTACAGCTGATTTCATTGGCCTTCATTGTGAGGAATTCAGCTCTCCCGAAACATTTTGAAGTTCCTAGGCTAAAACTTTAAAAAAGAATACCCACTCACTTTTTATTGTCTTTTAAATGTATGTCCGTAGGCGGCAGAAGAAGTCGTCTTACATCAAGATTATCTATAACTTTATATCCTTTCTTTTCTTTATTACTTCCAACATCTTCGTAATTTTCTAACTCCTGGAAATAACAAATTTTACATAAAGTTCAAAGAAAGAGGTATCGGGTTTGAATATGGCATCAGAACGCTTAGCGCCTCGGTCCCCCGTGACCAAGGATGCTGCAGAGATCTCGAAATGTTGAGAATATATCTATCTAATATCAATAATTCGAACAATAGAATCGGTAAAACTTATTTTCATCACAGATAAAGTGTTCACGACGTCATTATTGAAAAATGATATACAAATACATTAAAAGGAAGATTCTTATAAAATATAAGGGAAGGGATTCGCGACGATTTGGTCAATATACGAAGACACATTCGTGATCATAATAATTGATTTAAATACATATTTACCAACCTATATTTAAGTATAACATAATGCTGGTTTACATTATATATTTTCGGTAGAAGTTCGTATATACAGGTAAAACCTATATCTACAATCAGCAGTGCATGTTAGTGTAATGATATATTCTGGTTTAAAGAACATGGAGAATCGCAGTTCTCAGTAATCACATCTTTGGTCTATTTTATTGGTTGCATAGTGACATTAAGTATTTTTTATTTAAAAAAATCTGAAAAATGGTTGACCTGTAACTTCCCGGACCATACCTGGAACTTCCCGCTATGTTCGATCTCAAAACGCTCGACTAATATTTTTACGAAGTAATAGTTAACTCATTACATCAAAAATGATCCGAGCAGGAATTTTAAAGTTATTAATAAAACACTTTTTTTTTAATTTTTTGACAACGATAACTTTTAAACGGATCAACCGATGTTGATGTAATTGGTGGCAATCGACGAGGTATTTAAGAACAATAATACAATCTGTTATAAAAATCGATTAGACTTTAAATTCAAAAGTAATGTGGAAAAACAATTTTTTCGAAATTTTGCGATTCGATTTTTTTAACGCATTAATAGATTTTAAAGCGACTTGCAGCAATCGAAGTCGTTTTCCATGTTTAAGACCTGATTAGATTTTGGAACTGATCTTTACATCTTTTTAAAAGTTATTCAAAAAAAAATTATTTAAAATTTGATTTTTAAGATTTCTCAAAATCTACCGGTCCAAATCGATAGAAACAGTATTGAAAATCTAAGTTTGGTGAAACCCTTATGAACGATCAAGTACGCCATCACACACACACAGGCTTCCTAGGATCCCAAAACGTCGATATCTGATGAAACCACGATTTTAGAAAACTAGGATGAGACCAATAACTTCCCGTTTTTTTGAAAATCATTGATTTTCATAGCGGGAAGTCAAAAACCTTACCCCCACACTAGAATTGTCTTCTATATCATGGAGGCGTTTTACATACATAAATTGCACGAGGACAAACTTCTAGTTGGGAACATACAGGTCATACTAATATTTGTCCCATGCGGAATGCAAGCTCGCGGCTTTCAGACCCGTAACTCACAGCTAAGATTGCGCCACGGAGCCGTCCCTGGGTTACGACTGAGTCCCACTTTAATGTCTCATGAAAAGTTACCTGAATTATTTGATCAGTGATGGTCATCACTTCACCGTCGTCTTGCTCCTGCCAGGTAGCCGTGCGCCTGCTCGTAGTCATCATCAGCGATTTCAGCAAGTTAAGTAACTTCATAAGATGTTTTTCCAACCTATTTCAAAAATATTAATCTTCGTATACTTATCAATCAACAATCGTTATTGCTTTTGTTGGTGATAGCGTAACTTCTTTATAGAATATGGTTGACAAACGACACGCACAACGCACACGGTCCACCTGATGATAAGTGAATGCTGGGGCCCATAGACATTTTTGAAGACACATTTGTCTTCGATTTATCAAATCAATCAAACAAAATTGTTGTTGCCCCTGAGGACAAAGGTAGATTGCCCCGTTTCCAGTAAAAAGGTCTCCGGTTTTCTACAACCACCATACGAAACATAACAACATTAAGCTGCTATTTTAAGCATTCTGAGAGCGTAGTCCTTCCCTGGACGAGCAAACCCATACGTGCTGCAACCATAATATATCAAGCAACATGGCTTTACCAAGAACCTCTGTGCTACCTGACCAATTGAACTTATATTCACACAATACTTTTTGTTTTGTCGACATGATGATCTACAGCTAAGATCCGATAGGTGGCGCTGTAGTCAAGTGATTAACAAGTAGATCAAAATTACTCATAAACGTCAATTGAGTATCAAAAAAGAAAATTACATTATCTGGACGCAATAGGTGGGGCTGCGTTCGAATAATTGTACTCAAGGTCATCGCTCCACCGGGTGGAAAGGACAGAATAATGTCCGCCGGTCGGCAAATTTATTATGAAAAGATAACTTTGTTTGGTAATATAAACGATATGCGTATATTGCTATTTACAATGTTTAAAAGTCATAGATTTCGATAAAACTAAAACTAAGACTTTTTGAAGATAAACCCCACACGCGCCATTTTAGAAATGAGTATCTTAAAAAGACTAATTTGTCTTTTGTAAACCCTACACATGGCTGGTACATGTGTGCAACTTATCTTTATACGTTCGTAATATTGTTATCAAAAGTATTCAGCAAGAGATACATTTTCAAATTTAACTAGCACTAGTGAATAAAAAATTTATTTCCATGACCTCTGGCATTTGCCATGCAACGCGCCTAAACCACTTACGCCTTACAATTGATACGTACCTGTGTTTCTCCTGCGGATCGTTCAGATTCGTCCGCATCCGCATTTCCGTGACGTATGTAGCGAGAGCTGGCGTCAGCGTCGTCGCTGAACTGCGAGGAGATGCAGCCACGCAGCATAAGGCCGCAACAGCCGAACTACCCTCCTGTTATAAAACTCCATTTGTAATGTTATATAAACAAAAACTGTAACAGTAACAAAACTTAACAGCTGCAGATGTGATATTGTAATTTATGATTCAAGTAGTACATACTTGTACTTTTTCGTATTTGCTACACGAATTAATTTATTCAATATGAAAACATCACCCGGGCTTGATCCCCGCTAGCACCAATAACATTTTTAAATAAATTTTTGTAGCAGGCACGCTTATCAACCCTAAACGGCGATAAACAATATATACCCTGCTGCTACCATAACACAGAAGGCGAAGAAAACATTTATTTCCTAATTACTCCCGGCTACTGAGATACTGCGGGCTGCATATCAATGCGAGATAATTATATATTTAACGTTCTAATAAA
>DWHP01007051.1:0-11131 GCA_018247895.1 Parnassius honrathi
CAAACCGTTTTGCCATTTTCTGATTTTACAAAACACTTTTAAGTTTGTACTACCTCTTCTAATACAGTGGCTGAAAACTAAAATTCTCGTAGGCCGAAATCCAAAATTTGAGGCCGAAAACTAGCGTGTTGCATATTTTTCACATCAAAAATTATTATAAAAAAAAGATTTATTTTGTAGCACCAATGAGGTACAGATTAACATTAACAGCACTAAGTCACCCTAACGGAAATTATTTTTTAAGGTACCTAAAAGTTGACAACTCCACTAAAAGGCCAAAAACCAGTGTAACGAGCCTACCTACGTCCACTCGCTTGGCCGACAGCTAACAGTGTTGACCGTGACGTTACATACGCTTGATTATCAATGACGGATGGAAAATATTACACCACTGATACTAGGAAATGGTGCGATATTACATTTTAAGCAATGAAAATTCACGTCGTGCACAAAGATTATACGAGAGTGAGTCTTTATCGCGACAAGAAATTAACGTACTTGTGCCCACCAATCAAAGAACGATTGACAGCTAATCAAACTATTCAAGTGCAGTGAGCGATAACTTAAATAATGAATATGAAGGTAGGTGGCTTGTGCACGAAGGCCCTATACTATGACCTGCAAACTCGCCGGAACTTTCACTGTCAGAATTTTATCTGTGGGGTGTAATAAAGAGTCCTGTTTACTTCAAAATGACCCATAGTTATGAAGACTGTTACTGTAAAATTATTGCTGTACACGGAAGTTAAAAGTGTTAAACATTAAATTTAATCACTGTAGTAATTCGTCATTCTGTCATATAGGTTTATTATTAGGTTTTGAATTTGGAGTACATAATAATTTTTTTTATAGAATATGGGTGATAAAAGAGCACACAGTCCACCTGATGGTAAGTGGATGCTGTGGCCCATAGACATCTACATTTTTAACCTCGCTTAAGAACGAAAACGCATGCATGCGTTGTCATCCTTGAGGACTAAGATGACGACCACGAGAGAGATGACGATGACCCATTCGTGCTACTACTATGCTACTAATATAACTGCAGTATGGCTCTACCACGTATAATTACCCAAATCTTGGATCATTAGACATAAGAAATACTGGTAAACCCTCTCGTTACGTAATCTCGTAACATTGATATTCGTGATTCGAATAACCTTTAAAATTGTGTTAGAATGACAAAATAAAATATAGTTAAATGAGTGTTTACGTACGAAACGATATTGCTTCGGACTTTTTGTTTACTTCAGTATTGTTTTTGCACCATTTAATTACACCGGACGGCATTTTGTAGACAAATTTACTACACGATGCTCCGGTAAATACTGACGAAAATGAGTGTAGTTTTATGTGTGTGTGTGCGTGAACGCATGTGTTTATTTAAAGGAGCGGATTTTTTGGCTTCACCAATAACAAAGGCCGCGCTGTATCTAATTTTTTTTACATCATCTGAGGCTCCGATCCGCTACTTTGAATTTTCGTTGTGAATAAATGGTTATTTAATGTGTGATGTGTTAGTTATTTACATTCCCACAAGAGAAACGGATTCCATTTTGAGGGAACAATGTTAAATATTGGGACTACTTGCGTAATTTAGTTGTAAAAAGTTTATTCAAATTATTTAAAAATCTACAATAGTGACAGTCGTCAGCTACGTCGTTGATAAGCAAAAATATGTAATATGATAATTCGTGAAAAATGTGAAGGGAAAATTTTAATGATGATTCGCGTCATGTCAATTAATATAAGCAAAGTATTAGTAGTAAGCGCGTAACGTAGGCAAAATGTTTGAGAAACGAAAACGTTAATTTAATCGCATACACAGAGAGCGTACGCGTAGTTGTTGCCCATAAATCACATTCAATTTGGGGTAATTTGAAATAAAAGTAGAAGCCCTATTTACACGTATTTTCAAAGAATGTAATATAGGTATATCACTATTATTAACTTAAATATACCAAAGTACTGTATGCAAAATAATCTTGTATAAGTCTTACTCACGGTAGAAGGGTGAACGTAGATTGTACCTATTGACGATATACCTTATCTTTAGGTAATTTTTCATCAACTGAAACTGAAAATTGGTCTTCTACATTGTCAATGGATTTTCGTAATCACCAAGTTTCGCAGACCGATTGGTGATTTAGCCAGATTTCTGTCACATTTGATGCTAATGCCTTCACCCGTCCGCGTAATTTACATTTCGTATATATGATATTGTTGCGCGTCATAGTTGATGACGGTAAATGCCACTGGCGCCATTTAGTACCGAGTATCAGGCATTAAGAGAGCTTTCTAGAAATACCATGCCAGAACTTTCGTACAAGCGCCATTTGGTATCGAGTGGCAGAACTAGGAGAGAACTTTCTACAGTTAGTCGGTTGGGATCAATGTGCTCGAACATTCGGGATCCTTCAGTAGGGAAGGTCCTATATAAAGGCGTTAAGGACCGCGACCGGGGCAGCATTGAACTGGCGACACAAGCGAAGACTTCGGAGCGAATTAAAGTGAACTAAAGCGTTAAATGTGTTTAATTATCGGTAATCAAAATGTCAACTTTGGTAATTCAATCAGCAGTTTTTATTGTCACGAACCATAAGCACGTAACAAGCGTCCGTACCCAAAGTCAACGCCAGCAAGAAACGGACCAGAGACGATTTGGTGGTGCAACGCCGCAGACGTCGGAGGGCCAGGCGTCGGCCACAGAGACCGGTCCGTCAGTAGCTCCTACATCAGCAGCACCTGACTTAGGTGCTCTGATAATGATGTTGCAGCAACAAGCCCGCCGACAGTAGAAACAGGCACGTCGACAGGAGGAACAGACCCGTCGCTTAGAAGAGCAGCTTGAAACGCGATAAGGAAGAGCAGATGCTTCTCATGAGGGACCTTCACGCTACCTTCGGGAAACAGATAAGGGAGGTGAAGGATGAGATTGCTCAACATGACAACCGTTTGCTCCGACAGACCGCTGCTGAAACCCGAATCAACCAAGTGAACAAAATGCTGGATCGAACTGAAACTTGGGGGTGGAATTACATCCCCGTAGTAGCTACAACACCTTCGCTACGTGGATTCAAAGTTCCACCGTTCGACGGGACTTCTTCATAGTCGGCCTACAAAATCCAGTTCGAGACTGTTGTGAAGGCGAACGGCTGGAATAAAACTATCAGTACATGATTGCGCGACCAGGCCTTAACTGTTCTGGAAGCTCTCGGTAAGGAAATGACTTACGAGCAGCTCCTTGTGTTATTGGAGGATAGATATGGCGATGCTCACCTGTAACACGTCTTTCGTGTGCAGCTTAGAGATTGCGTGCAATGAAAACACGCAGCAGTGGGCCGTTGCGGTGGAGAAGCTAGTTCGAAAAGCATACCGATCTTCATCTGTTCTCATTAAAGGGAACCTGGTGCATACATTCATCGACGACATCCGCGACCTGGAAGTCGCAGCTGCTGTAAGGCTCGGGCATCACGGGAGCCTTAAGGAAGCCTTAGCCCATGCACTTGAGGTGGAAGCCGTGCCGCAGGATCATCGTTCTCATCGTATCAGAGAGGTCGCAGCAGCTACAGTTCGCGACCGCAATAAACGTTACCGCCCAAGGTGCTACAGCTGCGAGGAAAGAGGCCTAGTGTTCTACAGAGGATTTGTGTATTATTGGTCCCCTCAGCAGTTTAAGACGGCCTATGCTATTTGCGCCGAAAACTTCATGTTTTAGGGTTTTTTCAACGGCGATATCGTAACAATGTGAGCAAATTATTTGCAGAAAATTACGGATTTAGAAAGATAAAGTCTTTATTTAGTGCACTACAACGGGAAATCATAGTTTTTAAAGACGGTTTTTTAGAGCGAAGACAATCACTTCATAGTGTTTTACGAAAATATTCGTCAGAGTTATCTTTCAGGTGGAATACAACCATGATTGTAAGCTAAAATACTTCATTTTTATAATACAACTATATATTCTATTATAACATTATCATAAGAGAATATATAGTCCTTTAGTGTATAGTAAAGCTTAAATTACGAAAATATTTCGATTTAATTCTAAAAAACAATACTATAAAATCACCAAAACTGTCCACTTCAATGTCATTTTTTTCCGTGTAATCGGATATAAACTTATCTAATTTAATTATTTTATCAAAATACAGATAATGTTAAATATCCAAAAAAAATTTTAGCTCGTTTTCTTTAGTCAATCATTTTATATGATTATTTTAAAAATACTATAAACCACAAAAACAACAAACGCCGTCCGATTCATTACGCTCCGGGTCTTCCCAACGATAGGACGTATCACTTTTTCCCGCCACAGCCCGCGTACGTGTTAATTCACACCGATATCCTAAGCTAGCACTTGCCAAGTGCCTCGATTTGTGCGGGATTTGTCCCGATCAACGTTGAATCGGGACGCCAAATGTCCCTAATTTTCACTAACTACTCTACATTTCGATCGATCATTTTGACAGCAAAATTGAGTATATCTGTAAGCTGCTAATACTTTTGCTTTGCATATTTTCCCACCAAACTTGGACTAATTAGGCAACATCAAAGTTTGCTTTGTGCGTTATGTGATGGCGTGGCAAGATGCAGATATTAATCATGTTTACTCGTTTTTATTTCTCACTGCTTGATGCATATCGCATACATGCTGTTGCTTAGATAAGTACATTTAGTAAAATGCAAAAAGCTTGTGGAAAATTTCTTCCACTAGTCGATTTCTTCAATCGTTTGTAGGTAATGTTGTTTTCAATATATAAAGTAACATTATATGTCCGATGCAAGGATTTTATCTAGGCTATCAAGGTGTAAGGTATTAAAACCGTTTGAACTATGCCGTTCTTTTTTAAAGGGCTCTTCACTTCAGTGCATGAGTCGTGAGTTTATAAGATTTATTACTATTTTCACAGTTATATTATTCAGAAAGTTCAGTCTTCAACGATGTTTGGACCAAAAATGATTCGTTCATTTGATCAGTTTTATATAATAATTATAAAACACATTGCGAATTGTGTCAAAAAACCTGTATAACTAATAGCGACCACAATAGCTACAAAAATCTGTTTTGGTAGCTATTGTAACTGTCACGATTTTAAAACCAAGTTCCCGATTTTATATGGACACACTATCAGAAACGATGAAGGCGCATAGCTACAGAATAAACAATAGTACGCGCAACACAACACAAGGAATGATACTTTGGTAAATGATATTATTTAAATTAATTATTTATAATTTTTCAAGTTTATTTAATAGTAAGCAATTTATAACTAAAATATTTATCCCTATAAAAGATGATGGCTCCGTGATGGAGTGGCTTAGCAATAAGTTTAACTCTTAGGGCTGCGGGTTCGATTCCCCCACGGAACAAAAATTTGTAAACTTATAAATAATTGTTCCGAGTCTGGATGTTTGTCCTTGTGAAATTTATGTTCTTATGTTAACTGCCTTCACTATACACTTAGGAAACATTCTTAGTGTGGAGGTAACGCTATTATAGAATAGAAACAAAACAGATATGAGCTATGGTAGCTCAAGGGCAAAGTGCTCGCCGTAAACGCGAGCAACCCGGGTTTGATCCCCGCTGACACCAATGAAATTATTATTTAGATAAATTATCTTTACATTATGAAACATAATAAATGTATATCGAACGAAATTTATTTTATATAATACATATTTTTCACTTCAACCCCTTTCTAGTTGTTAACTTACTTGGCGTTGTGACATTCCTTAGTCTACTCAATACAGTAAAAAAGAAAAGCCGACTTCAATTTACTAAAAGAATAAAATAATTTATACATATTAGCTTCTGATGTCAGGGCTAGATCGGATATTAATTCTTATATACACTATGTCTTAGCTACGACCCCATAAGCTATTATGTCGAAATTATTTTACTCTCTTAGTTCCAATAATATCAAGATGGTTCGTTCTAGATACAAAAATCTTTGGATACAACTATTATAGTAACCTTACGCTCGCCACCTCGAGCAGTTATGCACACAGAGAACATTGTAGTGTGCTTCAATATTACGCCGTTCCAGAGCGATTTTGACTTGCGCAAATTTGAATATACGCCCTTAAGGAACGTAAACATAATATATAGTTATAGTAATATGAATATTTCTAGATAAACCGGTCAGCTAGGGGCTAGTACGTTTGACAACAAGGTGTACGGCGTGCAAATGAAGTATGTATGTGTGTGTACTTATGTAAAATTTATTAAATAACTTCAATATAATAGCCCTTGCTTCACTGAAGATTGTCTTTCCCATAATTTTGTTTATTTAAAACAAACCCGTAAAAACGTCCAAACGTAACAACAACAATAATTAGCAAACTTAATAAAACAAAATCTCAACAACATAAACCATACAGAAATACGAATTATTCAAAACAGAGACGCGTGCAACGGTAACAAGATGTATGATATCGGTACAGATCGCGCAAGGGAGAGGCGAGCGCGCGTCTCCGTGGGTGTGTGGTAGAGGGGTCGCATTGTAAGTTTGAAAAGCCAATCCGTGACTGTCATTTAAGTTCAGTAAATAAATGTTTGTAAATAACTACATTTTATAAATAACCGCTTGTTTTGTATAAATTGTATAAATAAAAGCTGGATCTGCTGCTTAGACAAATGAGAACAGCTAAAGGCATGCTGATTAATCTATAGGTACATTGTTCATAATACGTAGATTATATATGTTAAGTTTCATGAAAAATAAAATGGAATCGCTACGCCATGATGTGCCGCTCTCAAAACGTGTTCTCAGTATGACCAAAACCAGTGATTATCAAACTTATTTCTTTTACCGCCCCCCTTAAAATCAATTATTTCCCAGCTCCCCAATTTGTCACGCACTCCAAAAACTTAAAAACCAAAATTTCATCACTTTAATTAATTTAGTTATGGTGTGTTATATTAATTAGTCGGTTCTGGTGTTTAAACTTACATTCTAAACTAGACATTATTACCAGTGGGAGCAATTTCAGTTTTAAAACTAATCTAGTGAGATGGATGAATTTGATGATTTTTAACAAGTTTTTTGATATTAGGTTCGATTTTACTGATAAAAAGTCCTAAGTCGCCGCGTTCATTAACATGCAAACAATTTCTTTTTTTTTTTTTAGTAAGCAGCATTTTCACAGCGCTAAATCCAAGTTCACACAAATATGACCCTGGGAATGCTATCAAAAATCGTTCAACGATCGACCATACTCCAGGGTACAACTGCGAGATTGACTTTTGTAACCAAAATTCTTGTTAGCAATTTTTGAATTTGATTTTTATTTCGTCGTACGTTGTCAGTTCCATAAGTTCTTCCAGTTAGGGTGATACTGCTACGTTGACATTTGAAAAAGGATCTTACACCCAGGTATTTCCAATTTCAAAATGTCCTGGAATCTTTCTATGAAATCACTGTGGTGATTTTCCAAATATTGACAGTAAACAAGCAAGTCGTCGTTGTTGCAGGATATCGATAAATAGTAAAAATTATGGAACTCACATCTGCCAATATACTTTTTGGGTAAGAGCAGCTTGGCTACGAAAGCAGCGACGACATTTTTTGTTTTTATTTAGTTTAAGTCGCCTCGAAGTTGGAGATTCATATCATTAAGAAATTTATAAAGGTCTCTCAGGTATGGAATATCATTCTTTGATGTGATGAGGTTAGGTGATCTCACCTAATCGGATTATCTAATCGGTTGAAATCTTCATCATTAGTAACACAAATCTGATTAAATAATCTGTCATTTAAGGAGTTGTTTCAGATTTTATTGACTGCTCTGATGACATGTTGGAATGATTGAAACACTCACTTAAATTTCTAGCAACCAAATGTTGTCGATGTATGATGTAATGTATAGCAAGCAAATCTGGAATTTTGTTTTTTAAGTACGCTATGAAGCCTTTTTGACACCCCGTCATAGCTCGAGCACTATCTGTAGCAGCCGATGTAATATTCTACAAAAGTATGCTATTTCGACACAAAACTTTCCCGGTGTTTTAAATATGGTTTCTCCTTTTGTGTCTGTCTCTAAATTTTTAGCAAATAAGAGTTTTTGACATATTTTTTCATCTTTAATAAATCTCATGTAAGACAGCAACAACGCTTCATTAATTGGTAAAGTAAACTCATCAAACAGAATTGAAAGTTGACTAGTCTTCGGATGATTGCACAGTGACTCTTCAGTATTTTCGGACATTTCATCAACTCATCTTTGCACAGAACAGTAGTGCCTAAAGGAATTTTTCGAATCATGTCTACCGGCAATTTATGGAAAACATTAGTTATGACTTCTTTTACTGCCAGCAAAATTAACGTTTCTCCGATGGTGTGTGGTTTGACTGTTTGAGCAATTAACAAACAGAATTGCATGAAACTCGAAGCCCGTCATCATCTTACTTAGCAGCCTGTGAAAAAAATTTTGATACACTTGGCTGAGCGTTATGCTTCTTTTACAGGTCTTGAAAATAGGCTATATTTTTGTACTTCTTATCCGGATGCATTTTATTGAAATGATCTTGAAGTGTTAACACGCACAAACTCGTTTATCTCGTCGTATAGTATCGATGAACCTGTCGATTGCACCAATAGCATCTATTCTACAATATCTATGTTAAGTATTTCTAATTTATATACCATCATACAGGGCAGAAATATAAACTAATTATTCGATAATGAGTAGTAAAAAGTTACTAGTAATAAGTTAGTAGTAATAAGTTAATGAGTAGTAGGTAGATGTTAATTTTAGTAAATTTTAAAATATAAAATATTTAAATGAAATTACGAATCAATCATCACCCCCCTAAACCACGCTAACGCTCCATTTTTTTCTGGGGCCCTTAACGTCCACCTTTAGGTCTCCAACACCCACAAGGGGGCGTTATCACCCACTTTGAGAAAGACTGACCTAATTTATTAAGCCTTTTTATTTGATATTACTTTTTCACTGAATCATATGGAATAAATAGTCACTTGATGGTAAGTGGACGCTGTGGTCCGTAGTTATCTACATTTATCCTCATTTAAGAATCAAACTGCGGATGCGTTGTCTCTCCTGAGAATTAAATTATCTAGTAAAAAAGGTCTCCGGTTCTTTAAACTCATACAACACGCAACAGCATTAAGTTTCTAATTTGCACTGGTATTCTGTGCGAGTTCATTCACCGATAGGGACTTTCTTTATACGACAGAAAGCCTACATGTACAAAGAATTACAAAATTAGATAGTAATACCATCGATTGTGATATCGATTATTTCATGGGAGATGACACTGCTCGCATCCGTAGAAATTACTTTTATCCTGACTCCCTTCACGTATCCGCTGGGTAATGCTGAATGAACAGCACTACATACTGGTGATAGGTTGGTCCTCTATTAGTGAGAGGCCTGGCCGAGAGTTAGTTAGTACCTACCTAGGAAAGACATGCCGAATGACACACCGCTGAATAATGCAAGTCGTGTTCTGGTATGATGTTAGGTGATAGCCATTTCATAGAAGGAATGGGTCTGGACAGTTGCATTGTTCATAAGAACCGGTTGTTACGTGGCTATTGCTTAGTGTCAGGTGCCTGGCTATAGAAGTCACCGTGATTCGAAGCACGGTTGCACCGCTGGGAGACCGCAGATAGTTGGGGGCCCAATTAATGAGCCAGTCACTCATGAAAGGCTGCCCTGCCGTATTACTAAACTAGATTGTTTGTGAGACGCCTCGTCCAATTGCCGTTCTCTTAATCTATTCACTCCACCAATAATGAAAAAATTAAAAAAGAATAGTAAGTTTGTACAGCGATTGCACCCCATCAAAGTGCACCTCACGAACACCCGACGCCTGTACTGTAATCTAAATGCAGTCCGTTACCACCTTAATACTGAGAGCTGCACTTATTCTTCTTGACTGAGGCACAGATCAGATTGCCTCTAGATGCTGTGTACCTTGGCTACCCTGGGCACACATTGGAGCATAAGTTTCATCACCGCGCCGTAGTCTGTGTTTACGTCCGCAACGACATCTGCTGTAAACGTCTTCATCACCCTGAAGACCCCACTTTCTCTACGATCTGGGTTCTATTGTCTACCGATCGCATAAAGGTGACCAGGAGACAACTAGGCTATTTGAACATGTCAGTGAAGCTTCTGATGTGGCTCTAAGTCGGTACCCTAATTCACAGTTTGTTTTTTTGGACTTTTTTGAACTTTCTGAGTGAACGGTCCCTCCGGGTCGTTGTCGATGCCTGCTCATCCGATCCTGTGGCGACCCACACCAGTGTTACTCCAGCGTCTGTTCTCTCCGCAGCTCTCCTCTTTCTGCATATTAATGATCTGCTTATGCCCGATATCTATGAGTATGCAGACGATAGCACAGTCAGAGAGAGCTACCAACCAAGTGCCTGGGCCAGTCGGGATCACATCAAGTCAAAAAAGAGGCTTTGGTTGAGCGTGTGAATCTCACACCACAGGCAGTCTCCGAATAGGGTGATGTCAATATCGCGAAATCCAATGCCTCCAAAACATAAGCGTGTTTTTTCACCGCTAGAAGGGGCCCACTCACCCTGGCTCCTACTTTCCGGAATGTATCCTTGGACTACACCGACTGCCTTCAGTTGTTAGGAGTTGAGTTTTCTCCGAACTTCAACTATGGGTGGTTCATTGAGTCCAGAGTCAAAACAGCGGCAAGGAAACTTGTAGTTCTTATAAGGCTATAGCGGTACTTCAAGCTTTTCTACAGATTTCTTACCTTATATAAAGTGCAAGTCTGGTCGTGCATGGAGTACTGCTGTCACATATGGGTTAATGCTGAAAAATAGCACCTGGCAGCGTTAGACTAAGTGGAGAGACATGCTAAGACGCTCATTGGTGTCCTTGATTTGGTTGAAACATTTCGGTGTTGATGCATTTCAGTAAGTGTACGCAGAAATTGCACGCGTTAATTCCTCCCTCTCCTTTCCACCATTGGACAACCCGGTGGTCCACTTTGTTGTCAGTATTTCATGTATTAGAACCAAATGATTTGCTTCGCCATTTTTAAAGCGTACAGCAAAAGAAGTGGAATAATTTGCCGGCGTCTATCTTTCCGTCCGAATACAATCTGGGCGTCTTCAAGACAAGAGTGAATAGGCTT
>DWHP01007052.1:0-11129 GCA_018247895.1 Parnassius honrathi
GAGAGTAGCTTGAAGGAACAGGAAGCATTATTATTCCAGTGCTGCGATGAACCTTGTGAAGCTAGCTGGCTTGCAGGTTATGAAGACTGCAGACGATATCTGCTCGGGAGCGAATGGGTGGGGTATTTTATGACAATGATGAAGCTTGAAGTTTCCGAAGGTTGCTGGCAGCGTGTTCAGTAAGGTGGTCACCACTGCGGCCGCAAAAGGAAAAGGGGAGATCTCCCGCCGGGAAAGGTGTTCTGCCCGGGAACTCCGTGTGATAGTTCGGAGATGTTCTATATATACTGTTTATGATTCTGAACTTTTGATAGCGCGATTTAGGCTACGATGTGTTTCGCTAGTGGCACGACGACAGCGCCGCCACAATAGAGAACCAGACACCCTTTTTACTGGAAACGAGGCATTCCATCTTAGTCCAAATGGGTGACAACGCATCTGCATTTTGATTTGTAATTGAGGATAGATGTAGATGTTTATGGGCCGCAGCAACTACTTACCATCAGGTGTACTGTGTGCCAGTTCGTCACCCTATCCTATAAAAAAAGTTTTCCATCAACACAATTCATTTAATGACAAACAATTGGAAGTGATCTGACAGATCTTCAATTGTGATTTATAGATGACGTAAGGGGGTCTACTAAGTCATATCGTCCCACGAGCGTCGTAAGAGGCGACAAAGGAATCTATAAAAAAATCTTAAAAAGAATACGGACAGCATCAGCCTGATAAAAAGTCAATAGTATAAAAAATAGTACGGTTTGCCAACTCGATAAGCATGGCTATTAAAACGAAGTGATTATATACTCTTTGGTGACTGTCATATGGCAAATATATTTTCTATTAGCAATTTTTGGGAAAGCTTGTGTTCTGCACCGTATTTTATAGGCTGTATGAATGGGTGATGATAAATGAATAACAAAAAATATCTTCCATTGTCGACGCGTCTGCCAAGCAAAGCAACTATGGCCAACATTTCCATATGAGAGACTCTTTTGTTTAGCAGTAATAATATTGAAGAGTGACTTAATGTATTGTTTTATTTTATAAAAAATGTTGTCGAGAATTCCTTATCTGCCTAATTAGTAACTACGCTAATACAAAACAAAAAAAAACAATGTAAAAGCAATACTTTATACTAATAAGTAAAAAGTTATCAATTCGTGTTGAACAATCAAAGACGACGGGAGATAACACTCAATGACAATGTAATTACAGGCTGCAAGGCATTCAAAATTAGTCCTTAAAGGCGACGAAGCATGAAGTTGTTTAGTTTAAAGTTGGTTGTAGGTGCTCATGGCGTTTGTTACTTAATTTGTATAAAACAAAATACGTGGCAGAATCATGCTGCAATTACAGTATTATGACTAAAATCACGCTCTCACGGAATACTAGCGTGAATCAGAAAAATAATGTGTTTCTTATGATGCGTGTATAGAACTGAAGACCCTTTTTACTGGAAACGAGTCAACGAAGATTTCATATTTTTACCGATTCACATCACGCATCATACAACAAAAGCAATATGCTGCTATTATACGCTTCTTTGCCAGGTCGAGCCGACTCACCCGTGCTGCAAACTTATACAGCTGTAGCGTAATGCACTCTACCACGTAAATGTATCAAACATTTCTATAGCTTTTTAATGAAAATATTGTGAATAATCGGTCATAGCAACTACAAAAATATACATATTTTTAATATAGGATAGGGTGACAAACGAGCACACAGTCCACCTGAAGGTAAGTGGTTGCTATGGCCCATCTATCCTCGATTACGAATCAAAATGCAGATGTGTTGTCACCCGTGAGGACTAACATGGAATGCCTCATTTCCAGTAAAAAGGGTCTCCGATTCTCTCACTCACCGTACTAAATACACCAGCATTAAGCTACCATTTTACGCTGGTATTCTGTGAGAGCTTGGTCCTACCCCGGTCGAGCCGACCCATTCGTGCTACAAGTATACTACTAATAATAATGCTCAAATTATCATCATAAGAGTATATTTCTAAACTAAAATTTTAAATGAACTTTAAACGTTATATAGAACGAAGTTTAGTCACTTCTAAAAAGAAGAATTATATGATCAATTAACTTTAATCATGCTGTCAAATACCAACTTACCTTACTATCAAAGGTTGCTATTCTGAAAAGAATTCCTAAAATATTTAGATGACTTATTTTTATTATGTATAACTTTCAAACAATTTTTAACGTGCGAATTGTTTTTCAAAAGTGTTTTAAAAGATATATGCGTTCACAATATAATGTTTATTGTATACACCATTATATTATTATTATTATTTAAGAGAATCATTAAAATTTCACATATCCCTAAAGGAAGTGATGGTTTCAGCTTCAAACTAATTTTATTCTATGTACTGTTATACAGTAATTAAGTGAATAAGAACTGATAAATTTTATCAAAAATAATTTATATTTAACATGTTATGGATCCGAGCAGTTCTGAGACCTTTCTAAAACAAAATTACATCCTAATGCATGTCAAACGTCACAGTCCGTCGGTTTCTGAAATTTTTTAAGAAACCCGAACTGCTACGATAATAAAATGACATGAATTTTTAAAATTACTGCCCCGACGTAAATATGAAATGAAACTTGAACATATTTCATCTCCATCCCCAAGATCAAGGTACACGATAGAGCCGCAACAAACGAAGAACGGTTAGCCACAATTCAGTACAATATTTGAAACCAAGTGGTTCCAAGCGCAGTTCCACCGCACGCTTAAGTTTCCCGCCATTTTTGAAGACCGCTAGTATAATTTATGGCTACATTGACAATTGACAGTCCAAGGGACCTTCGGAAAATAATAATAACCCAGACTGTCCAGAAGAAGAGTAATATTTTTCGAGAGTATGTATATATGTGTATGTCTAATTCCTCTTCACGCTCTATAGCCTAAATAATTTCATGGATTTTAACATATTAAATGAGGTGTCATTAGAATGTGTAAGGACTATATTCTATAGTTTTTTTTTTTTCAATAAAAATGTCGTGTTTTTTATTAATTACTGTCTTAACGATAAGGTTTGTTGTATAAATCAGTCAAATACAAAGGAAAAGAAAAATCTCATTGAAATTGCTCTTTATCTATGTATGTTAAATTTATTTTCGTAACAATCCAATAAAAAACTGCCTTTTTTATCCTCAATTAAAAATCTGAATGAAGATGATGCGTTGTCACCTCTGAGGACTAACGTGGAATTAAACTAACTTAAACATTAGAATAACATAAAAACCGGTCTCCGGCTATCTACACTCATCATAAAAAATACAGCAGCATTAAGCTAAAAAAATTAATAAAATATTCAACAAAATTTCGAACCGACCCATTTATGCCAAAACCATAATACATACCTGCAGCATGGCTCTAGTGCGAAAGACTTTTCTATTTCTATGTGAGCAGCTCCAAACGAATATTTTTAAATTAAAATAAAATAAAGTATATTAAATACTAAATGTTCGCACGCTTGCCTAAATTCTTCAACAGAAACCTAAAATGAATTGCATAACTAAAGTAGAAAGTTGTAAAGTGCTATCAAACTAGTTCATCGCTTGTCTCAGTAGAAACCACTGATGGAAGTTAGCGCATAGTGTCATGAATTATGCGGACATGTTAATGTGTCTAATATCTCGCAGAATTTCTGAACTATTTTCTACATAGGTTTCAAATTATAACTTAGCAGCCACATAGTCACGTAATTTAAGAGTCAGCTTAAATTTAGAATTATAATAATGAATTATCATCATGATTAATAGCAGTGTCAGAGGTATCTGATCGTTATTATACTTGCCAAACGATCTGTCTTCAACAGTGAAATAGTAGCTTAATACTGCTGTACTTCGTATGGTGAGTGTAGAGAACCGAAGACCCTTTTTACTGGAAACGTGGCGTTCCATCTCAGTCGTCACAGGTGACAATGCACCTGCATTTTAATTTGTAATTGAAGATAGATGTAGATGACTATGGACCACAGCAACCACTTACCATCAGGTGGACTGTGTGTTCGTTTGTCACCCTATCCTTTATAAAAAAAACCTATTTTATTGGACCGGAATGTATAATCTAAGTAACATATGTATTTTTTTATAAAGTAAGGGTTACCATCGAACACACAGTTCATCTGATGATAAATGGATGCTGTGGCCGACAGATATCTATATTTGTCCTCGATTAAGGATCAAAACGCAGATGCGTCCTCACCCCTCACGTATAAAAGCTTCTTTAATACAACATGTGAAAAATGCTACGTTTACCGTTAAGTGCTTTATCAAAATCAGTATTCAAACGTATAGAAATAATATCTTTTAGAAAACTCCATTTATTAGAAACCTTCGAGCGAAGCAGGAGAATCCCCCTACCCTTCCCCCTTTGCGGAAGTGTATAGTTTATGAGTAAGATTTATTTTAAATCATAACCTGACTTTTTATATAGGAAAATTAAGCTAAATTAATACTTCAGGCAACAACTAAACGATTACGTCGGCTAGAGATGAATTTAAAGCAAAGACAGAGAGAAGCACTGACAAAAGAACGCCAAAAGAACGTAATAAGTGATGCCCTCATCGACTCAGATATCACAGAAGTAGCCCAAGTACTTATTGTTGGTATATATACTGATATTAATTCAAATACAGTCCTAGGTAAATATACGTATAGCATATAAATAAATTCATATACAGCTCTTGAGTTACGTAACCGCTTTCAGTGCCTAGAAGATTGCAATGCAGTGGACGATATGAATGACAAGTTCGTGGAAACTGAACACAAAAGCTCTCCGATCACACTCTTAATCTCATCGTTACCAAAAAAATCTTAGCTCTTCAGATGGGCCTAAGCAGAACCACGGTCAAAAGAATAATCAATGAAGACCTAGGACTACGAGCTTATCGTAAGAATACTGAATATTTGATTGAACGAGCATATGAAAAATTAGGGTAGATAGATCCCAGGCTTTGTTACGGCGGTACGCGGGAAAAAAATACCGCGAAATTTTGTTTTCGGACGAAAAAATTTTTAACATCGAAGAAATTTATAATAAAAAAAACGATAAGGTGTATTCAACAAAAAAAACGTTAAGGTGTGTGTGTGCTCACGGCAGTGAAGAAGCCAGCATGCGCATTCCGAGGGTTCAACGAGCACATTATCCTTCTTCACTCATAGTTTGGCTTGGAGTCTCATATTTAGGCTTAACTGAGGTGATTTTCTGTGACAAAGGTGTGAAAACTCGTGCCGAGGTGTACCAAAATACCGTCCTAACAAACATAGTGGAATACCTTTCTCAAAACGTGTTCAAAAACAGACATTGGATATTCCAACAGGACTCTGCACCAGTTCATAGGGCACGAAGCGCGCAAAACTGGTTGACCGCCGATGGTCTTTATTGGACATGAAGACTGGCCGGCCCTATTCTAGTCCAGATTTAAGACCACTGCATTATAAGATATAGCAACATTTGGAGGAGCAAGTCTGCGCTAAGCCTCATCAGAATTTGGAAGCTCTCTGAGCATCTTTGGCTAAAGCAGCGGCAGAAATAGATATAAGTGTGGTGCATGCTGCGATTGACGATTGGCCGCGTCGATTAAGGGCATGTATTCAAAATAGGGCTGGGGAATTCATAATGTAAAAAAATTGTATTCTAAATTAAATTACCTTTCATTTCATATATAATTTTTATATAATTATCAAAACGTGTATCATTAATTTATATATTGACGAAATAGATGTGACGTCACCCGTTGAACCAATAGGGATAGTCACAGAAAATTTATCACCCAAGCATGAAGCATCCACACCCATCTATTTTACTCCAATAGTTCGAAATGTACTCAAACCAAAACCGACCCCTGATAGGTCAGCGTCAGAAGGACTCAATTTTAGCGAGGGAGTACAAGGATCGCCAAATGAGGGCTAATTATATACAGAAAATGGAAATGAAGATCCTTCATTATCAGCAGCGGAAAGCCAAGGCAAAACCTAAACTAGCTGTAAGCTCATACTTAGACAAACAACAACTGTTGCTCAGGTACTGTTATTAAAATTTACTACTAATTACTTTATTAATTAAAGTGTTACAGATCTACAAATAATTTTAAATGGTCCAGTGAACCCGCTCACTGTGTTACTGAAATCACATTTTGAGACATATAACGTAATACGTAATACAGAGCCTTTATAACCACAGTTTGACTATTTCTTGTGGTTTACATTCAAATACAAGCCGTGACGTCATAGATTGCAGCACAATATGTGATATTACTTTAATTAAAAAATAATGCATTCACTATTTACATATAATAAAGCGGTATTATTATATAAAATAAACAGATCTTTATTTTCTATTATAATTGTTTAATTTCAGCCTTTTTAAATGTAATTATAATTCAATGTGTATTTACTATTTTAAAAGCTTTTAATTAAACAGAATCATAAACAACAACGTGTTATTCAATATATATTATAAGTAATATTTACTGAAAATACTACCGGTTCGAGAAAAACTTCTGTCCTGGGAATAACCAGCAATAAGCTTAAAGGGGCTTTTTGTTAAAAAAAACTGCTTATGATCATGTATGTTACGCAACTAACAATACAAAACATTTCAGATATAACTTGGCTCGTGATCACCTCATACCCAAAGGTCGGGCATAAATATTATAGTAACTCTTTTCATTGTATGCAATTTAAATTTAATAAAGATTTTGAACTTACTTAAACTACATTTAGGTATGTAAAAACAATTTTAAATTTAGGTAACAACTTAAATATAAACTTTTTTAAGAGAAATAAAATCAATCAATAAAAAATAAAATCATCTTCTTTTAAATATCTATATTATAATTGATTGATAAAAAAATCTGTATTTCTTAGTAGGAACCTAGAGTTCTTACTAAGTACCCAGTACCCTAGTACCAGGCATCAGAGTACTTGGTTCACCTACGTATTTTATGCCTGGCAAAACACGATGCTTATATCGCCATCTATCGAAACCTTTAATATCTTTTTGACATATCCTATCGACATGAGACGAAATGCCGAAAGGCCGTATAAGATCGGTCAGCAACTTATGGAGAGGGCTGTGTAGTGTTACGTTCGGTGTTTCTTTGCGTGATAAATTTAAAAATGAGTGTATACGCAGTAGAACCAAAGTAACCAACATAACCTTAACCAAACCTATCCTAAATTCCTAAATTAGTATGCTGAAGTGGCAATGGGCCGATCATATAGCTGAAAGAACCGGTAACCGTATGAACCATGGCCACGAAATGTGTAAGAATGATATGGGTAAGAAAGGCTCGTGAGTAGCAACCGCAAACCGGTAAGTGAAGCGTAGGGCAGCCCCCTGTAGATGGAGTGACGACCTGGTAAGACATGCCGGAAGTCGATGGATGCAGGTGGCTCACGACCGTGCTTTGTGGCAATTCTAAGAGGAGGACTATGTTGAGGAGCGGACGTGTAAAGGGCTGTAATGACGATGATGATGAGTTGAAATTCGTTTTATATTCTCTGCGATGCTTTTACATGACATTGTATCATATTGTGTTCGTAAAAATACTTCATATAAGTACCTTTATGAGATTTTCGAGTTCATTGATCGATTATGATACAAAATTACTATACGTAATGAAGGGACTGATAGTGTTTAGGTACGAACGATCGAGCGGTCTGTTTTCCGCTAGGCGATTAACTACAACTGCCGATCTTTGTCATTTGTGTTATCAAGTCCGTTGATTGGAAATTCGTATGCTACGAGTATTAATGACGCACGTTGCATGAGATGCATTTCTGAAATAAAATTTACTATTTCATTATGCATCAGCCGAGCGGCTAAGTAATGTAGTGATTATGAAATTCACTATCGGTTATGAACCAGTCTCTTATGGCAGCTCCGTGAATTCACGGCACAAGTCGTGGCTCCACATTCACGGCACGCTCACAATCGTTCGTGAAACCCGCCGCGAAACGGACGTAGAAGCTTCTGCTGCAATAACTTTATTTATTTATTATATTTTTATTATATATTGTATACGTGATAGAGCCTTGCCGCAGTTATATTAGTAGTATAGTTGTAGCATGTATGGGTTGGCTCGACCGAGGAAGGACCACGCTCTCACGTAATACCAGCGAAAAATAGTAGCTTAATGCTGTTGTATTTTGTATGATGAGTGTAGATAACCGGATACCTCTTTTATTGGAAACAATGCAATCCATCTTAGTGCTCACGGAGGACAACGCGTCTACATTTTGATTCGTAATCGTGGATAGACGTAGATGTCTACGAGACACAGCAACAACTTACCATCAGGTGGACTATGTGCTAGTTTGTTATCCTGTCCTATAAAAAAAATTGCTGTGGCAACATACTCGTATCACTATTTAGACGTCCAAAACAAGAAATTTATTGGAAAGCGTTGAGAGAATAAAAGAGCATGGTGTATGACTAAATTAAATCGTCCGTACGCCTTTATAGTCCAAAACGAACTGGCACGATGCCGTGAATGTGGATGTGTACGCGTGAACGCCGCGCGAAGGGTGCGTAAACCCTTTGTCGCGGGACAAAATACCGACTCTGATCGGGGAACAGGCGCGAACGCGCGTGAATCCCGCGAAAACCATCCACATTCACGTTCACGCCTGTTCACGGAGGTTCACGGCGAAAATGTGGAGCCGCGGTTACCCATTTCTGCTGTCTACTTCGACTGCCTGGTTGGTCGAGCGACTGTTAGTCATAAGATTCTGGGTGCGAATCCCGGATCGGGCCAAAACCCGTTATTGGGTTTTGCTCTCAAGAAATTTTCAGTAACGCTGAAGGTAGGAAGTTAGCGGTATTTTACCCCAGTGTCACGGAGAATACACAATTTGTTGGCCCTGCTCATGAACTCTCTCCGATCATGCTGGATTGCGGTCCGATCGAACTACGAGAGTAAGGGAATAGAGAATGGTTCTGTGTTTGCGGGTACACTCGTGCACCATGATCATGTCCTGCGAAGATGGCTAGTTTCCGTTGTGAGTGGCCGCCGTGACCAAAATTCGGTTTGTAGGACATTATGGTGAGTGCAGAGAACCAGAGAACTTTTTACTGGTAGGTAATAAAGCGTTGTATCTTAGTATTTATGGGTGACAATGTCTTTGCATTTTGATTCTTAATCGAGGAAAGATGTACATGGATGTCTATGGGCCATAGAAACTTTAACTCTTATTTTATAAGTAAAATTTGACTCACTTAATGGTAAGTCATCATTAAGTTTTCATCATTCTTTTCTTGAGGATCTCTAACGCGTATCAGTCCGGAAGAATTGCCGGTGACAGTAAAAACAAAAAGGTGAGTGATATGTGATCTGGTACAGCGATCGCAATCCGCGGCGTCCGTCAAGCGTAGCGTTACGGAGACTCCTCGCTACCATTAGGAAGAGTCATGTCCAGCATTGACGGTTCGAATTCCACACGGAACAAATATTGTATGGCCTACTAATGTTTGTTCCAGGTCTAGATGTTTTTCCTTGTGAAATTTACGTATCTAAATTGCCTCCATCATTCAGGAGAAAATCCGAGTTTGGGAGTATAGTTTAAGGGTTTTGATCGTACGGATTTTAGGCTCATTTTAGTTAACGTAGTAGCTAAAGTGGCAGTAACCTGATATTTGTAAGCATAAATTTAAAACTGTAGAATTTTGTAATAACTACGCGAATAGTACAGAGTAAATAAAACCAATTTAAGGGATTTTATCGCATTTACCGTCACGACCTATAAAATTAACCTCCGCCATAGGTAACCGCATAGAGGGAATATTTCCTATAGTTGTAACGCTTGGCGAGCGAGTCAGCAACCGCATTTTTTATTTTAGTCGTTATTAGGAAGATGCCGTGTCCTTCTCCTGATTTGTGTCCTTTTTATCGCGTTTTAATGTTCCTTATTTTTAATTTCGAAATTTAACGTAAATACAGATCCATAGTCATGGAAAACTAAGGTGTTTGCCTCACAGGTTGGCAACTACAGTTTTTTTTTATTATTTTGATTTGCTATCAGGAACATGCAGCTGGCTATATCCCGTTATATTTCCCTCTGTCACCTCTCATGTACCACGATCATATGGTGTAGTCAAAGAAATAGTAATAGTAAGACAATAGAAATGAATTAGCGCTCTGTTCCTTCCAAAACCGATGTCGCCGCACAACGCACAATGACATGTAATGTTTCACAATACATTGCTAGACAAGATTGTCAACGTAGAACAAAAGCAGCAATGGTAATTGTACAATACGATAAGTAATAAATGAAAGTTTAAAAAGGTAAATATCACAGTAAAGTATTCATCTAGATGTTAATTAGTTAAAACAATGATAATTAGTAAGTAATCAACTTAGCGATAAATGTTATGCCTTTATTAGTTGAATTACACGCCCTTGATGAGTTTTTACTACTGATTATGCTGCAGTTCACCATTATAAATTTATAATAACATTAATTCACGTACAATGTTCCCCGCGCAACTAGACCACAAAATGGTAAATTATGTTCGTCAAAACATGATGGCGGCGACAAGGTCACACGTCTATGCGACTTGTATTGTCTTATTATTACGATGTCTGTGGGTGTAGTGAATTCTCTTCCACCGCCATTACGCGGCAGTGGTAGGTAGATTCATTTTCTATATATATTTACTATACTCTATGGGTAGATTCTGTTGTATAAAATATTACTTTTTATCACTTCAGTTCTTTTAAGTCAATCCATTTTTCAAATTTGTACCACTTAGTTTATCTTCGGCCGATATTATATAATCTTTAGAGATTACAATGAGTGGTGACCTTAGCTCTGTGTCTCCTCCCCACACAAAACCTCGACAAGGTTGCTGCATACGTCGGCTCACTCTGTCTAGTTTGTGTTTTAATTTAGTTTGTAAACTTGTTTTTTAGTAAAAATGACCATTTATTGGCTTGCGTGTGATTCCAAGAAAAGCACTAGGGTGGCGCGGCGGATATTTTCTTGCTCTAAAAATCTTTAGAAATGAAAGGAGGTATATACAGTGCTCGGCGGTGAAGGAAAACATCGTGAGGAAACCTGCATGTCTGAGAAATAAAGAAAAAAAAAATATTTCGAAGA
>DWHP01007053.1:0-11129 GCA_018247895.1 Parnassius honrathi
TTGCCTTTTGTTATTTATTGATTAACATTGTATTGTCTTGGTGGATGAGCGGGGTACCCAGTAATACAGGTTCCCAAACCTAGTACAGGGGCCCTTGCGACTGGTTTAAAATGTATCATTGTAAATCAATAAATAATTTTTCATTTTCATTTTTCATTAGAAATGTGAACACCTAGTATTGAAATATAGAAATGAAACATTTTTGTAAGGAGAAATAACTCTTCCCGTACGCACTCACACGGTACAGAAATAGAAATACTTATAATTGTGCGTTGTGCGTGCGTTCGCACATTGTTGATGACAAAAATCGTCAAGTTATCAATTTAATAGGTGTCAAAGAAAGTACACAATTTTATTTTAAATCAATGAGAGCTCTTACGCTCACCAGAAATCGCTAGTTGGGACAAAGTTACGCAGATGTCATTATCATAGATTAATTTGGTTTATCCATTTCTAATCCTAATCTAATTAATATAAAATTTAACTAATGTTTCAGATAGACATTTATATCCACACCTTTTTACAAATTAAGTACTTCCGCTATTAAATCTGTCAAATCTTTCACCTCAGCTTTGTAACTATTTAATCTCAACTAAAACTCAACTAATCTCAACGTTCTTTTCTTGATTCGTTATAGCGGCTACACACGATCAGTTATAACTGACAGTCAAAACTGAGTGTGTGTACGATAGAAACTGTCAGTTTTTTTATTATCAGTTAAAACTGATGATATATTGTGGCCACATTTTTAACTGAACTGACGGAAGTGATTCGTCTGTCGTGTTGCGATCGTGACTAGGAAACTGGTCTGTATATGTTTGTCCTCTACGCATACGCACTTTAGTATGAAAAATGGCGCAAAGACAGTGGTTGAGCGAGTTTATAGAATTATATGAAAATGAGCCTTGCTTATGGCAAAATAAAAGTAAGGAGTACCATGATCGGGACAGAAAATCAGAAGCTTACAAGATGTTATTAGAAAAAATGAAAGAAATTGACTCTAAGGCAACTATAGATACAGTGAAAAATAAAATCAACAGTTTGCGTTGCACATTCAAAAAAGAATTTTTGAAATTCAAATCGTCGCAAAAATCAGGATCTGGCACGGATGATATTTGCATACCAAAATTATGGTATTACGATTTGCTACAATTTATCATAGACCAAGACGTACCACGATGCTCGAGGTCAAATTTTCTCATGGATGATGAAGAAACGGATAACGTGAGTAAATAAATAATATTATTGGTTATTTTATAATTTGGTTTATTGATATTAGACCATTTTAAAAACATTGACGAATAAAATTACCCTACCATGAAACTTGTCCTTCATTCACGAAGTGGTTCATAAAGTCGTCCCGTGTTTTCTTAGTAGCATTTGTTATATTTCCTTAGTATCTTCTATCTAAATCTATCATATCTGAACCTGCCGAAGTGAAACCCTCTGTAATTGTTCCGTTATCAAAAAATTCCCTATCAAGAGTTTCAGGAGGGCTGTAAATGGCTTGGTTTGTCACAGTTAAATAATTGTGTAGAGCACAACAGCCATTACAACGGAATCAATATTTTTTGGTTCGATGTTTATTTCTGTATGAAATACGCGGAACCGGGACGCTAAAATCCCAAAAGCGTTCTCAACAATTCTCCTTGCTCTCGATACTTGATAATTATAAACAAATTTCTCATAAGTATTAAGATCTGCTTGTCTAAATGGTTTGATCATGTCTCTTCGTAATGGAAATGCATTATCAGCAACAAAAACGTAAGGTAAACTTCTGTTACTATTTGTGACACGTTCCGCGGCTGGGAAGTTTAATTTATTTTCTTGGAGTTTTTCGAAAAATACAGTATTTCGTAATACACCACCATCTGAAATTCTTCCCTTTGTACCAAAATCACGCAAAATGAACTTGTATTGCGCATCCACAATAGCCATTAAAACCATACTATGTCGGTTTTCCTAGTTATAAAATTCAGATCCACATCCAGAGGGTAAGGCAATTGAAATTTGCTTTCCATCTATTGCTCCTAAACAATGTGGAAAGTTCCATTGCTTCTCAAACTTTTCAGCAATATATTTCCAATCTTGTGTTGTTTTGGGAAACTGAAAATAAAATATACAATTTTATATTACTAATTGTGTGATATGTATTATTGTTGCAGAATGTAGACCTAGATTCTGAACAGGATTCATGTCATACAGATCCAGACGCTCGACCGGATTCATCTCTGGCTGGTGACTTAAATTCAAATAAATCTGAATCTGAAACTGGAAATTCAGCATCGTCGTCGTCTCCACCTCAACGTTCAAGACCGATAAAAAGGAATCTCAATCAAACTTTAACCAATGACGTTTTATTAACCGTCCAGGATCATTTTAAACGCCCTGTACAGCGGGATGATCGTTTCGATATTTTTGGGAAGAATGTGGAAATAAAATTGCGTGATCTAGCTAAAGAACAGCGTATTTTAGCCGAGGGTATTATAAACGAAGCTCTATTCCTAGCTGAAATGGATAGGTTGACTATTGGCCACAAGATATCAGATTCCCCACACACCCAACCCCAACGCCCAAGTTTACCTCGTACAGAAACGTCATCATATGCCTATATAGCCCGAGCACCAATAAATTCAAACAGATCAGAATCACAAAGCATACTTCAGCCATACTTTTTAGACAATGGTAATACAAGAACGGTACAAATTTCAATCCTTGAAATATCTACACCTTTGGAAGAAGTGGACACTGCGGTTTCATATTTATCACAGTACATGCAAAATGAACCATCCAGCACCTGGAGGCTACATAGGCCGTCGTCTATTGTGATTTTCTTCATTACAAATAATAAAAGTAACTATTAAAAACTTTCGAGTTTTCTTACACTTAAAGAATTAAAGCAAAGTACTTTGAATAAAGCCTCACATGTGTCTGGTATTATGCTGCTGAGGGCTTGAGGTGAAATAATAGTTGAGAATTTTAAATCTTCATAGCTGCGTCCTGTTGCCAGAAATCCTAACGTTGCTGTTAATCTCTCATGTGGCGAAATAGCGTTTCTCACTACTGTATCATTTCTTTTAATGAGTGGAGACACTAGAGAGAGTAGGTTGAGGTATATTTCTTCACTCATTCCGAGATAGTCGTGCCAATCCTTTGGAACAACTTTTAATACGGTTAATAAATGAATATGGGAATAAGGTTTCCTTTTTTCAACCACTCTTTACACTACTCCCTTTGCGTTTATTTTTATTTTTTAAAACTAATAATAAACCAAGCACGGCTAAAGCGTCGTCGTCCGATGACATCTTGAGAATAACGAACGTGTGTGGCCACAAGGGACGTCACTGTTGACTGTCAGTTAAAACTGTTCATTTTAAATTGACAGTTAAAACTGATCGTGTGTAACCGCTAATTACACAGCCATCTATAATTTTGATGTCTTACTATGCGCTTCCTTTTGGTTGGTAGAATTGTCTCTGATAAAATGTAAAAGTATTTTTTGTAATTTATGACATTATGTTAACATAAAACTAAACGACTAACAAAAGGGGAGAAACTGGTTGACGAAGAAACATTTAGTGTTTGCAGCTCCAGTCAAATTTCGATATAATCTAAGGTTTTCTCATACTACACATACAGGGAAAATTGACCTCCGACCGCATTGTACAGCTTAACACTACACTACGTATATTGTCCCATAGTATTACAATTTTCTAGGCACTGAAAACTATTTTGTAACAGTAGCTGAAAGTTTTCGGGACTTAAGATTAGTGCATATGAGTGATGGAGTGTTGACTTCAATAGACACGACCTCTTTAACGTTAACATTAAAGTTTAGTGGTCTTTCACCTACCGGTAATGACTACCAGTTTTCACCCTCATGATCACTCAGACATCATTAACGGTTATCTTCTGCTCGTTAAAATGAAGTCAATCTCATTTTTTGTCGAACTGTTGGAGCACGACGAAGTGGACCTGACTTTCTGCGGGACCGCTTCTTGAAAAAAGAGTTCATCATAAAGAGTCCCTCCTTAACCACGAAGTTGGCTAACTGTTGACCCTTTGGCTTGCCTTGCTTTATTCTAACTGTTTAAATACCTTCAGCTCACCGTTCTTCCTTGTTACTAGTTTAGTGTCGAAGTTTGCCATCAACATTGTATAGTGGGTTTTGTAGGATACATTGCTCTAGAAAAGTTCTTATATGTTTTCTTCACCTCCATCTACGAATACAGTTTGGTGATTCTGAGTATAAGGTACGTAACCCTTATCAACACACCCCCAATCTACACACCGTTTTAATGTGAGACTTGTGGACGATAAATCTGACACCTCGTCGGAAGGCCACATTCTGGTGATGGACATCAAAGAATTCCTTAATATCTCTATTATTTCTTGCATAATCAGGATCATGGGACTCATTTTTGCCATAATTGCCACGTTTGCTAGGCGAATTGACCTGCAGAGCGCAGATTTTGAAGTGAAAACTTTTTAGAATCTTTGTGATTTGAAACTCGATGAACCAAAAAAGCGACACTAAAAAGAAAAAAAATGTACATTATGCTATTTATATTAAATGTAATAAATAATGTATATCACATAGAATACTATAATACACAATAGAATGGCTGTTAACTTTATTTTGATTCGCTGTGTTGACAGACTGAATAAATTTAAGCATTTTAGACTTTTGATTAATGCTCAAGATCATGATTTAAAAAGAATAGTAAATAAAGTTTAAATTTTAATACATATTTATTTGTAAATAGGGTGCAATTTGGTATTTTTTAAACGATTTGCATGTGAAATTTGGAAACGATTGTAACGTCAAAACATATCTCGTGTTGACATTTATACGTGTGAATTGACGTGTTAGCGACATTTTAGTGCTAGTAGCTACGTGGGCTCCGCCCACTTCCCCTTTCTATTATGTATGTATTATAGTATTCTATGGTATATCATACTGTTTGAATTTGTTAACAATATTCTAATAAATAAACCCTATAATGATACTCGGCATTCGTCTCATTCTCTTGGAGTTTCGTCTTCTGAAGGAAACTGCACATGTTTTTTTAAATTACTTTTAGTTAGTAAGACGCAGCTCTCTATCTCCACGATTGTTGAGACGATATGGGCTAGTTGAGTAGTTACATGGTAGCTTACACCACCTCTACACGGTAAATTAACGTCATTTTAATTCGTTCATCAATAACATTCATTGTGTAAGAAAAAAAGTATTTTGAAATTGAGTATTTTGAAAAATATTTTGAAGTTCGTATTTTCAACCTGCTTTCTTAGTAAAAAGGCAGTTAGTTCATTTCTGATACAAAAGCTGTTTTAAAAAACCATTCGTTGATTCAACACACACCGTTTTATTCTTCCGTTTTTATTCTGTTTTGCACATCGAATTCTACGGTCAAAGGTTATGTACCACACCGACAAAGTGCATAGACCAAGTATATAATATAGTGCGCGCAAGGAAGTTTAACTTCCGAGGTTAGAAAAATATTTTTTATAACCTTCTTGAGTGCGCAAAACGGCGCACAAGATGTAGATAGAGGATACTAAATCAATGGGTGCGTTTGGCAGAAAAAAGCGCTAGCAAGCGCTTGTAAGCTAAATGGCGATCATAAGCGGTAAGCGCTGTCAAATCGTAAGTAGCTATTTTTCTCTAGGACACGGAGTTAGTTTTAACCGGGGAACCTAACCTAATTTAAATATATGTTTGTAAAGTATTTCATATTAAAAACTTACCAATCATGAATTTTTAATAACGTGTGTATGTTTATTCATGTTATTATATTACTTAAAACTAATATTGCACAAAACAACTTATAAACTCTACTTCAAAACAAACAAATTAAATAAGCAATATGGCGGATTGTGTCAGCGTTACTGAAGTCCTGGCCGAAAACTGTTTAGTTTCGTCATTATGCTTAGAAGCGCTTGCTGACGCTTTTTTCTGCCAAACGCACCCAATTTGTAAAATTTCTGTCTGTCTGTGTGTGGGCTATTCTTCAGAATGAGTAAACCGATTATGATAAAACTTCTCGAACAGATAGGAAGCAATGTCAGCAGTTGTCTAGACTGTCTAGATATTTTATCCGAAAAGTTTGATTTTTTTTTTGGTAAATGTTAAAAAAATGGTCATTGATAAATTATCTTAAATGTAAATGGTGACATAAATTAGCTATAATTATGTATATGCGTTCATTGTTATGAGGTGAGATTTTATTAAGATTTGTTCACGTTTACACAAAGCAGTGAAGATTTACAAGATCTAGCAAGTAGTGGTTATAAATTAGGTCGTTTTAATACTTTTTCTCTATTTTAAAGAAAGGAAAGTTGTCATGCATGTAGTCTGTGGCTAGTAAATCACACATACGTACTCGTGCCGCTTTCGTTGCACGTCTCCCACATGGAAATGATCGTATCATATTTTAAATAAAAAATGAAATTATAACGTTAATATTGTATTTCGTAAGCTTCATTTACATTGCCTTATTTGCAAGTAGCACAATTTCATCATTATTTCAATTTAACTTTTGCCCAACTGAAGAGTTTGTTTGAGTTTAGCCTAACATTAGCTGAGAATTTATTGTACGAAATCAATATAAATAATTATAAAAGAAAGGCCGTTTTTGTAACTTTACGAAAGCTTGCAACTAGCCAACTATAAAACGCGTCGGGTGTTTACGTAACTTAGGTAAAAGTTGCCTCCACTGTTAGTCTGAACTTCAGGTAGTTCGCTAAGAGAAATACAAGTAAATTTCAATAAGAATTATTGATTAAGACGTATTAATTTTATTGGTCTAATAAAATTCTTATCTTTACGTCAAACACTTGCATTTTAGGTCTGCTCTTTTCGGTAATTAAGTTTCACTCCGAAATTTACTCCGGACTTTTTACAGAGGAAATACCAATATTATATAATTCGACCAGCTAGTGACACCATTCGGGTCTAGATTTTCTTTTTTAGTGCCAAACGACATAATATATCGATAATATGAGTTTTTTAGGTTCACAAATATACAATATTTGTTAAAAACTTGACTGCAGCGTCACCTATCGAGTCCTAGCGTAGCTATATACCTCCGTCTTAACAAAACAAATATGTTGTAGGGTTATGACTTCAATCTGTTTTGGCAATCCACTTGCCACATTTAAGCCATATGGGGAAGGCCCCTATTAAGCAATCTATAGGAGAATTAAATGAATAAAATATGCAGTTTAATATTTCATCATCATAATTACAGCCCTTCATAAATCCACTGCTGAACATAAACCTCCCCCAAGGAATGCCACAAAGCATGGTCCTCAGCCACCTGCATCCATCGACTTCCTGCATGTCTTATCAGGTCGTCACTCTATATAGTCACCACCATTGTTGTCATGTGCCTATCGGTACGAGGTTGCCACTCGATAACTTTTTGCTCATCGGTTGCCAGTTCTTCGAGCTATATGGCTGGCCTATTGCCACTTCAGCTTACTAATCCGTTGGGCTGGGCTATGTTGGTCACTCTGGTGCTACAGCGGATATCCTCATTTACAAGTTTATCACGCAGAAAAACTCCGAGCATAGCCATATCATAGCTCGCGCGGTGAAGGACCATGTCTCAGGTCCATAAGACATTGCTGGACAATCTCGTTTTCAAGTTTTTAGGTATACCTGACGAGAAGATGTGTCGTGATTTACCGAACGCTGCCCAGCCGAATTGAATACTTCGATTGACCTCTCGGTCGAAGCTGGACATACCTAGTCGGACTATTTGTCCCAGGTAAACACGCTCTTCAACAGCTTTGAGCTTAGCTCCCAACAACTACCGGCATAGGTGTGACGTGGATGTGACGCATAATTTTGTTTTGTACTTGTTCATCTTTAAACCTATCTGTTGGGAAGCTCTATTGAGGTCATTGAGCGTAGTCCTTAGGTCCCCCATCGATTCTGACATAAGAACTATATCGTCGGCAAATCGAAGGTGAATCCAATGTATTCGCCACTGATGTTAATGACTGCAGTCATATTATTATTTTGGCTATTTAGGTTCGTTGCTAAAAATATTTGCAATTAAATCATCTAAACCGCTCTTTATAATGGTTGCTTAGGTAATCAGTACAATTCGTTGGTTTCATTTCATAGCTTTGGGTCTTTCTTTTTTGCAATCATTGCAAATAAATTAGCAACCTTATGGAACTGTTACATTTTATCCGTTGAACTATAGTGCATCAAATCTAGCACATGAATAATAATATAAATAGGGACACTAGCAAGCTTGATTCTTATGTGAAATTTTTGTATCAGGAAATACAAGTTTCTATGATGTAACGATTTTAATCTAAAGAGTAAGGAGACAGATCGTTCGGGAAGGAAAAGAACGGAACAGAACTTTCACCGATATTATTTGCTATTTCACACTAAACCAATTAATTATATACAACAATGGTTAGATCATTGTGAGACATTGTTCAAATCAGTGAATGTGGTAATCACATACTCTTCACATCATTAAACTAAAGATATTTTTAAATGCTAAGTACAATTTAATAGTGCGTGATGGAGCAGTTGTAAACAACCAGAAATAGCACAACAAGCGAATAAACTCTAGCAGATACAAATTATTTCCAGCGCACTGGCTGTATTACTAGGTCCAAAATCCATGTAGTTAAAGTTTGCGCCAAACACAAGTATACAATGCGATCTTTCTCTGTCCTACCACTTCCTTTGTTGTTAATCCTGGTCTTTGTTCTTTCGCGAACTTATGTAACTATTAATATAATATGACAAACAGGTTATGTCAAGTCTAATATTAATTAAAACTATATCACGGTTAAAAAACCGGCTCGGTGGATGCCATTTTAATTGGCGATAGAATATTCGACAGTGCGCGATTTATTAGCAAAGGCACACACTATACACTTCGCCTCGTACCGGTAGGCGAAGTCGAGGGTGAACCCCCACTAGATGGAGTGACGACCTAGACATGCAGGAAGGTCGATGGATGCACGTGGCTCAGGACCATGCTTTGTGGCATTCCTTAGGGGTGGTCTATTTTCAGCAGTGTACCTGTGAAGGGCTTTAATGGTGATGAAAAGCAACATAATCATCTTCACGATAATCAACGTACTTATTAAGTTAATCTTTTTCGGTACATAAGCTGAACTTAAATTAACCTTCCCTACTGTAGAATTTAGAAAAAATTTCTAAACAAATACGTGCAAGTTTAAAAAATGATCTGTGACATTCGGACATACACACACTAAGTTATGAAATAAAACAACCCAACTTCAACGTAGATTCACTCGTAGTTGCTATGAGGTGCATTTATTTCAACTGATAACCGTTTTATTACAAAACTTAAGCACGTAAATGAATTCTTTGTTTGAATATACTACTAAAACGTTACCGTTGTTCAATTTCTTCAATGTATGTTTATGTCTTACATTGGCACCCTTAAAAAAACAATAAATAGGTAATTAAGATTTTCTATTTGATTTTATAATGAGATCAAAATTCTCTAATGCCAGTGGAGATAATATGTGTACTTTCATAAGGAGTTCGTAAATATTTTATTCAGTATCGCGACCACAAAAATATAATTAATTATTGCATTTGATTTGAATTTACTTTTAAAAAGTAAATTATATTTATACACTAATACACTTTTATTTAAATCTGTAAGCAACGGACAGTTCACTATTTTGGTGGTGGCATTACATTCTAGCTTATGAGACTTGACAAAACCTACTATTTTAAAAACGATGTAATGTGTAACATTTACCTACAAGCGTGTGCGAAATGTACGGATCGATTTAGTGTATTTAATCGTTTCGGTCGGTTTAACGACACGCCTGGACTGTTGCCACGGTATCTATGGAACTCAGTCAAACTCATAATATCCAAAGTAACGAGTGTGTTACCTATTGTGTTGTCACTGGTTTAGTAAATCAATAAAATATATCGTTTTTTTTTAAATTTCGAGATGAAATTAACTTTTACAATGTTAATAAAAGTAAAATGGATATTAATATGAAACTGGTAATCTGAGAAGCCAAGGATTACACGATAACTCCTCTAATACTAACTCATATTCTCTAACGTATAATTCATTTTATTAACACTTTAACGTAAAATTTCATGAGATGGCTTACATTTAATAAAACTTCCAGTGATGAGCCCTCGACTCTTAGTGCGTGCCTCGCACCTTGATCTAAATACTTGCGACATTGTATTTGTTGTAATACTGCATATGTCTGACATTATCATCATACATACTATTGTCCTAAACATATTTTATATAACTGTTGTATTTCACAGCCTACGTATTTAGATTTCATTGAGGCATCAAATCTTAGTGAAAAATTGTATGTAAAAATAATTCTTTAATATGTACTGAAGAAAGGATATTTGCATCTTTAGATATTTTGAGTATTTTAATTATGATCCAATTTGTTTTCATAGATTTTCTATTAATTGATTTTACAACTATATATAAAATTAGAGCACATTTCCAATGTTATTGCCATATGATGAGGACACCAGGTCCTATCAAGAATGTTGTTTTTTTTTAAATTATAAAACAAATACCTCATTGTAATTCGATCCAGTCTGATTTTTTTCTTCAATAAAAACATGTTCTGTTTTTTGTCAATAAAGTCAAGTTCTGTTTTTATTGTAAAACATCCTTCGCAGTGTACATAATTACGTATTGTATCAAAACCTTTATGTTAAACGAAGTTTTATCATTCATTATTATAATTCACAAAAGTTATAGCGTTTTGAAATGTCGTGTTAAAAATACTTTTCTTATGTGTATGTATATTTATAGTATGGTCTCGCATATTATATTATATATGTATTTTGAATCTTAATATTTTTGACTCATTGGCTTAATTGAAGGTGGTAGGTATGTTTATACTTGGTAATAAAATTATTATTCAACTCAGGCCGCTAGCCGTGGGTTCGATGAATCTGTAAGAGCCAAAAGGCTAATAGCGCTAACATCTTCAGAAACTAGTGACTATTCGATAATTAATGTCCTCCAGACCGAACTTCGGTCACGGCGGCCTGCCTAAACGGAGGCTAGCCATCTGCGCAGGACAGGATTATAGTGCCCAAGTGTATGCGCAAGCAC
>DWHP01007054.1:0-11128 GCA_018247895.1 Parnassius honrathi
GTGAGGGACGTGGATGGGCGTCCTTCGCGATGTTCATCTTCAGTGGATGTTCTGCCCAGTTTAAACTCCTTGGCCCAACGTGCAACTCTAGAATATGGAGGAGCAGAGTCCCCCAATGTTTCCACTAAGTCACTGTGTATTTCTTTTGAAGACATTTTTTTCAAACAGAGGTACATGATGACAGCTCTAATTTCGTTTTTCTCCATGTTGATGTTATCTCTTTGACAATTCGTATTCAAATGAATGTACTCCCGGAAATCGTGATCTATTTATATGATTTTTTTAGGCTGACGTAGTGAGTATATAAGCAAGCAAAAAATATGTTTTTTGGATTTTTATGCGGACCTGAAGTAACCGATTATCATTACTTTTGGATCATCCCTAGTATATATATATGGACCTTACGCTGTGCCAGTTAGGGTAGCACAAAGTTGGTTCTAGCGATTCCAGTTCGAGAATTTTGATGTCAATGATGCAGCTCGCTGCCTCCTACGGATAAAGTCGATGCCATTTTTGAAAAAGTGGAGCAAGATTGGCATATCGGTGGTTACGGCATAGCCCAGGAATCGACTATTGACCACAAAATAGTTTAGACACATTTGAAGAAATCTGGCTATACAAAAAAGCTCGATATTTGGCTACCACACGAGTTCACTGAAAGAAACCTAATGAATCGTGTACCCATTTGCAATTCTCTATTGAAACGTGAATGAAACCGAACCATTTTTGAAATGATTAATCATGGGCTATGACAAGAACGTGCGAAAAAGATCATGGTCGAAAGGTAGTCAAGCTCCAAAGACTGTACCGAAAATCGGATTGACACGCAATAAGGTAATGCTATGTGTATGGTGGGACTAGAAGGGCATTGTTCATTATGAGCTTTTATAGTCGGGCAAAACCCTCGATTCGGATCTCTACTGGCAACAACTAATGAGACTCAAGTAAGAAATTGAGAAAAAACGGACGGAATTGATCAACAGAAAAAGAGTAGTCTTTCATCATGATAACGCGAGGCAACACACATCTTTGGCCACTCAGCAAAAATTGAGAGAGCTTGGTTGGGAAGTGCGAATGCATCCACCATATAGTCTTGATCCTGCACCCTTAGATTATCACCTGTTTTGGTCTCTTCAGAATTCTTTGGGTAGTGTGAGCTTAATATCAAGTGAGGACTATCAAAACTACTTGTCTCATTTTTTGTATCAAAAATCCTAAGACTTCTACAACAACAGAGTTATATCACTACAATCCCGTTGACAACACCGCAACAAGTTATCTAACAAAATGGCACATATTATAATTAAATGTAGTTAAACTTCAAAAAAAAATGTCTTAAATTTCTGTATGTAAAATATGAAGAAATTTTTCCGACCTATATTACCATAAAAAATAAAACGTTGCCGAAGGATTCCTACTGGCAAACGTTCCTCACCAAAGATAAACAATCGCACTGCAGCATAATATTTTAACATCTGGCGTGTAATATAGCAAGGCGTAGGATACAATTAATGTACAAGAGCAAATTTATATGTCAAGAGATTGTTGAGTAGCATGGGTGAGCACACTGTATCACACTTCTATGGCCCATAGACACGTATTTCTATGATCAATTACATATCGAATTGCGAAGTGTTATGAAATGTGAAGTCTTAAGATGGAATGCCTTAATACCAGTAAAGAGGGCCTCCGGTTTTTGTCAGTTGACTTGCGACACACAACAGTTTTTTGCTAGTACTCTGTGACAGTGTGGTACTTCGTAGAAAAAAATTTTTAGAACATCCATAAAATCTTTACCTTAAAAAGAGATTCAGAGCTTGTAAACACGAGGTTTTCAAGGTTTGTTTAAACTCTATAAATAAGTTAACAATCCTACAGATATCTCTATAAGTGACCAACTGACGACCGCGATTTAACAGCCTGCAAGTGCAACGGCTTAACGAGCCTTTCATAGCGTAAAGACGCTCGAAAATAAGTGCCAGCAAAGTTGTCGCCCATTCAGTACTTGACCGCTCCAAACGATACTTAACCTGAATAGTCAGCCTCATAACCTATGGACTTGGTGTGTATGGTCGTACTTTTTCTTCCTATATAAAGGACATAAAAATCTACGGACAAGATTTCTAACACATCTTGTAAATGAAAAAGTTAAAGAAAATTGTAAGAAAGATTATAGGAAGGAAAACATTAATAAAAACCATCATAACGAAAAATTGGATAATAAATGTAGAACCAGGAAAGTTAGAGAAGGGAAATTATTTCAGCCTAGTGTTTAAAACTACTATGGCAAAAGATGTACAAAATATTTAATACCAAAGTTTTTTAATTAAACAGATTGGCTAAGGCAAGGTAGACCTAATTGTAAATTAACAACTAAAAAGAAACTTGGGAATTATTTTTTGGATAAAATGCTAGATGTATGACCATTTAGAAAACTGTTATTTGTTTGTAATATTTAAAAAATATATCCAGGTTATATTTACAATTTTTATTTTGTTGCAATGTTGTGGGTGGGATGTTGTATTCTTATTTGGTGAGTTTGGAAATTATAGTGTTTTTGTTTAAAATTTCTATTTGTTTGTTATATTATGTGGGTTAAGTACTTATTCAATTATATATTGACTGCCTCGTTGGTTTAGTGGTTGTGCGACTGCTGATCATGAGGTCCTGGGTTCGAATCTTGGGTTGGACATCCCGGGAATTATTGAGTTTTCTGTCAAAAAATTCTCAGTAGTTACCTGGAGTCAGGAAGCTGGCGGTGTCTCACTCCCGTGCCTCGGAAAGCATGTAAAGCCGTTGGTCCTGCGCCTGATCTCTCTCCAGTCGTGTCGGTTTACCATCCCATCGGCACCGTATACACTTGGGCACTATAATCCTGTCCTGCGCCGATGGCTAGCCTCCGTTGAGGCAGGCTGCCGTGGCCGAAATTCGGTTTGGAGGACATTATTATATGTTGGTATTTGTTTAAGTGTAAGAAGTATTTCTTATGTGTTATTCGTCGTAGACGTAACAGAATTTCTAAATAATTCGTAACCTGCGAGAGAATGAGATAGAATACATTACACAATGGTTTCTATTATCTCGGTCTTCTTTTCTGAAGTTTTCAATTCCACCACAAGTGAACTACACCCATGTTTTTCTATTTATAGTCAATTTTTTTATTAAAAACGTTACCCCAAACTAGGATTTTCTCCCGTATTATGGGGGCAGTTTACGAACATAAATTTCACAAGGATATACATCCAGAACCAGAACAATTATTTGTTGATCCGTGCGGGATATGAACCAGCAACCCTCAGCGCTGCAGCTCATTACTAAGCCATGGCTCCATGTAGTTTTTTATACGCCCAGAAGCAAAGTAAAGGGCTACTCTCCGGGAAGCGGGGGAGGGAAGTGGTGAATGCTCTAACATAATGGTTATGTGGGACTCGTTGAGAACCCTTAGTACCTACCCACTAAACACCACCTGAGACTGGCTTTGACCTGGTAAGGTCTTTCAGCCATATCTGAAGCGATCCTCCTTAGGGAAAGGGGGGCGCTCCACGGAGCTGCCAATATTCAGTATATAAAACAATATAGAATAGATCCAAGATGATAAAATAGATCTATACATAATAGCTTAGTATTGTTACGAGCTTGAGGTTCGTGACAATAAAAACTGCCGATTGAATTACCAAAATTGACACTTTTATTACCATTTTCTGGAAAGATTTCCTCGCTCTGTTCCCCGACGCTAGATGGCGCTAGGGGCATCAATTATAGCTTGCAACAGTATCGCGAATGATTCACGATACTAAGCTATTATGCATAGATAATATAATTAAAGACAATTTTACTTTACACTCAGTACAGTTGCAAGAAGTCGAAACTGCGATTGGTAATGGGGCTGTAAACCATTGTGTTAATGGTAAATCCACTATGGAAGAGGCATATGTCCGGTAGTCCGTTTACGTAACGAATGTCGAATGGAACAAATGGCCTCCCCGCTCTCATCTCTTATCAAAATTATTTAATTGAAGTTAACTTATTTTTATATTTTTTAGAATAAAATGTTAATTTGATTTTATATGGATATTTATAATGGGACTTGACTACCTATGTTATTATTACAATATATTTCATTGTACCAGCCGATCATTAGAGCAGGAAAAATGTAATTTCATACGTCACTGCGCATTCCGAGTATGTAGTCATCAATTTTATTATAGGTTTCAGTAACCTCTATTATCTTAATACCATTTCCAACATTTGAATTCGATTCATTCGAATGTAAGTGACGTCACGCTCGACAGTTGCCTACTAGGCATACGCATTTGTATGACTTTAAATTATTTTTATGCACATTGCAGTTACTGTTTGCACAATTCGGCGAGAGGATCGCAAATAAGTTCCTAAAGCACGCATTACGCTGTGCCAGCGAGTCGCAGGAAGCTTCCCAGCGGTTGGCGGCTGAATTAGCGGCCGCGGCATTACATGCACCACGATACTGGCCGAGAGAGCGAGCTCTCGCCCTTCAGCACGCCGCGCTTGACGTCATTAAGGCCGGTGAGTGACAACATAGCGCTTTTTCCGACAATTTTCGCCACAGCGACAACTTCCGAACAATCGATAGTTTCTGCACATGTTATGTCAATACATTATACATATGTCATACCGCTTTACATTGCAGGTGAAAAAAAGGATTTTTCTTGTCTTCGTTTTAATAAAATGACGAAGGTGTATAGGTGTAAGTGCCAACCTCCCCTGTACGTGGTGCACTGTGCTGATTAATGATAATAGGAAAGACTGTATATTGTATTTTATCTCATTCTCTCGCAGGCTACGTGCTATAAATGTGTTTGTTTCTCTCTTTTTAGTGTCGCTTTTTCGTTTCATCGAGCTACAAAAGACAACGATTTTAAACAACTTCTAACCAAATCCGTATAACCATCTCGTGCACGAGAATCACAATTTTATACGTGGTAGAGCCACTCTGCAGCTATATTATGGATGTAACATGAAAGGATCGGCTTGATCGGGGAAGGACCACGCTCTCACAGAATACCAACGTAAAATAGCAGCTTTATGCTGCTGTGTTTCGTATGGTGAGTTTAGGGAACCGGAGACCCGTTTTACTAGTATCAAGGGATCTTTGTCCTCAGGGGTGACAATGCATCTGCATTTTGATTTTTAATCGAGGTTAAATGTGGATATCTATGGGCCACAGACCATCAGGTAGAGTGTGTTCTCGTTCGTCACCCTGATTCTATAAAAAAACAAACCAGACGTAAACTATTTAGTACAGTGACGGGGAGCAGTGTCAATGGCAGGGGTCACTGGTACGAAAAGTGATATTGACGACCAAGCATAGCGATTAAGGAAATTACTTCCAACAAGAGTGACATGCACCTCTACCGCAGTTTACTACGGACATAGGTCCAGCAGTGGACTTCTGCAGGTTGATAAAGAAGTCGAAGAAAAATCTGGGAACAACAATCCGAGAGGTGTGGCCCGGGCATGTCACTATACCTTATCCACAAAGATGTTTGACACAGTATTTGTATATCAGGTCTAACTGCGGTAACAGCGGAGACAATAGAGGACTGGGGCACTTGCTTGGCGACGGGAGTGGAAAAATTGGACCCGCGCCGCAGTGGCGATATTCTGGCCGCTTTACTCGACTTCTGCGCACCGCAAAAGGCAGACGCCACCGATCACAACGACCAGGAGGCCTCGTTTGTAGTGTGCGCGCGTCTCATCGCGTTGCAGGTAATTTTACATAAATATTTTTAATATAAGTGAGTCACACAAGCTAACTGTCCACATGATGGTAAATGATTACATCTCATAAACACGTAACTAAGAGTAACATGGAATACCTCATAGCCTGTAATTAAAGTGGCTTTTATTATCAATGGATAAGAAATACCGCACAGGGTGCATCCGTCGACTCAGACCTTTCTTTCTCTTTGATTGTTGATTCTTCGAGATCTTTACTCCTCTACTTAATCTTACTGATCCGTTGCACTATGTCGGTCACTCTGGTTATACTCCATCGATACTCATTATAAAGACTATCACGCAGTATACTCCGACTATAGTCCTCTCTATAGCTCGTTGAGCGACCTTAAGCTTCCTGAAGAGCCACATCTCAGATCCATAAGTCATCACTAGCAACACGCACTGGTGACGCACTGATGTATACCTGAGAAGATTTGTCGTAATCTCCCGAACGCTGCACAACCGAGTTGAATCCGTATATTGACCTCTTGATTGAATGTGGTCTTATCTAGTCAGACAACGTGTTCAACATACCCAACAACTATCGGTTCTAATTACTCAGAAGCTATTATTTAAAAGGATTTTATTCTTTATAGTTCGTTGAGTCACCTTTTTTTCTAAAGTTTTATTTTTTGAGCGAACTAAGGAGTACACTAGTAATTAATATTGTCTAAATACTTCATAAGAAGTTTAAGCTCTTATTTTTCACCATTGAAAGTCCATTACCGAGTAATGACGGTGTAAGAATACACACTATCCCATATCGTCTAATGCTCGTCATTGTTCTAAGTGGCGACAGAGGGAAACAAACTAGGAAATGGGCACCAGTGTCCCTAGTTCCTAATAACATCTAGAAATTAATATGGTTGCTAATCCAAGCGTGGCAACTTTGTACTGGACTTGAATAAATGAAATGTGGAATCTTTTCTCCAAATTATATCCACTGTATAGGACTACCTCTTAAGCTCATTCCTACATATTTAATAAAAAAAACATGTAACATATGCAAAAATGAACATATAGTCAAATTGAGAACCACTATTTTTGAAGTCAGTTATATTAACTGCCATAATAATCCAGATTTTTTCACTTTTTATTTCAAATTACAGGGTGCATTAGGAACACTCACATGGCGTACAGCGCCATTAGCTGCAGAACTTTTAAAGAGACTTGAATCCACGAACTTCATTCAGCATCCCTATCAGAACGTTCGAGAAACCGTTGGAAGGTAAGGACATTCATACCATAATAATATTACTCGCCACAGTTGATGGCACTAGCGCCATCTACTATCAAGTATCTGAAATGGGAGTGTCGAATTTTACATTTCTAGAACTCGCCCATCAGCGCCATCTAGTAACGAATGGAAGAATTAAGCTTTCTAGAAAAGACCACACTCGAACTTTCTGCACGTAGTCGGTCGGGACCGGTATTAGCCGAACATTCTGGATGTTTCGACGGAAAAGGGCTATTTAAAGCCGTTGAGAGTCGCGATCGGAGCAGTATTGAATTTGCGACACAAGCGAAGCTTCGGAACGAAATAAGGTGAACTAAAGTGATCAGTGTGATTAATTATTAGTGTCTTTTAAGTTTTAATTAGTGTTCAAAAATTAAAGTGTTAATTTTGGTAATTCAATCGGCAGTTTTTATTGTCACGAACCCTAAGCTCGTAACAATAAGCTAAACCTGTGGCTTTAACAAGTTGGACATTGTATTTCTTGTAACTTCAAGAAGTAGCCAGTGACTCGAATATAGGATACATTTTGGTATGGATCATTAAAAAAACCTGAAACACTTGGGTCCCTTTGTTGTCGACATACCGCGCATAGTCCTTCGTTGTTTGAAATGGGCATATTAAGAATATGAATATAGAAGATTTACGCATAAAAGAGTGGATAGTTTTTTCTCTCATAAAACCAGTGCGCTTTTACATCCCTGTCTTTATCACCAGCACTTCCATTCGGTGCAATAGCACAGCTTAAAGACCTTATAGTTGGGGAACGAATGTATTTGTGCGGAGCAACGGTGGGTATTCTCCGGGGCAGCAGCCAGGCCGACATTGTGCTATCGCACTTCACTGAGTCTGATAGACAATATATGCGGTTGCCGCGAGCGTATTTTATAATACTTATTTAACTAATTTTAAGTGCCGTTTTCGAAAAATACAATATCTAGAATGGTGAACTACTGTTATAGTTATATCAGTTACTAAGTAAAATTGAATACAAATTACGACCATGGTGGTTTCCCTCATTTTGTTGATAAAATTGTTTATCCGAATGCGAATACATTACATAATTTTTAACAATCGAAAACTGAAAACATCTTTAAAAAGAAAGTGTCATGAAAATATTTAGCAGCGCTACTCTTGTAAATGTGTTTTTTCTTGTAGTTATAAAAAAATATCTTATTCAATTAATGCTTTTATCTTTTTAGTATGTACATAAAGTTTTTTATGAGTATTATAATAACCAAAATAATTTTTATTCCATTTTTGTGACAACCCCTAGCATATACGCTGCCGCGTAAATACCTACGTGGGCGGCGGCGGCATCGCCGAACATTTTCACAACTTTAAGGTCTTAAAACTGTAGCATTAGTAATCTAGAAATTATTTATATGCAAAAAAATACAATTATAAAATATAATTCCAGATTAAAAATGTAAACGAATATTGTCACTGTTAAAGTTATATTTGAAAGGCTAAAGTATTTAATATTTATCTGTCTTACTATATAATCGTTCTATTTCGCTTACGTACATAAATTAAGTTTTAATTATCTCTATACCTGTCTCTTTCTATTATCATTTAGTGAGAAAAGATAGTTACTTTAAACATTACTTAAATTGACCTCGATTTTTGTGATTAAGGGATTCGAATTTTCGTCAACGAAATTGTTATAGCGCCATATATCACACACACAAGATATTTCTGATGCAAGATGCTCTTAAAAAACCCACGTCAGTGTCGATGGCTTATAATTCGACTACCACCAGCGATTTTTCGGATCCATACGACTTAGGTACCTACAAGAAAAGAGCCTACTCTTTTTTAACATGTTCCCTGTCCGCGAAATAGAAACAATAGTTAAACAATCGAAATGTTCATTTGTGATACATGGGACAGGAAAAGGGTTAAGAGGTCGGAAACGTATCTGCAATTCCCCTGGAATTGCAGTTTTTCATGAGCGGCGGTAGTTACCATGAAGTGAGTCACATGCTGGTTTGCACCCTCTCATACTAGGGCCGGTGCAGATGCAAAGGTAAAATCTTTTGCTAGCAACATACGGAACGGAGTAAAAGTCTAAAGTCATAACTATCTTTATTTCAACAAAAGATTCAATCAAATGGTGTGACATTGCACGGATGTAAATTAGCGAATTGATTAGATAATAAAAGAAAAAAAAAATCAAATTCGGAATTTTATTGTTTACAAACATTGTCTGCTTTGAGCTACAAATATTGGCGAAAAAATTTTGTAAATTGGCTTACGGGTTACGGAGGAGATAGATTTCAAAGAATCGTTTCCTTGCTCCAATAAAAAAGTAAATAAAAACAATATGACAATTCATCACCCCATTTGGTCCCATTGCTGTCTCAAGAGGCAACTATGGGATATCCTACACATGATAACTTCTAACATGACTTTGTTTGATTTTCACAGAATCCTTATGACCATCTTTGACACGGAGCTGGTGTTCCCGGGCGGCGACAGTGGGCCAGCGCCGCGGCTTGTAGACTTCCTTGCATCCATACGCCCGCGACTCGCTGCCTTGTACGACGAAAACGGCGATATTGGTACAGTTATTTTTTTATTACAGTTACTAGTGACTAAACATTTGGTTACAGCTTGGGCGCCGGATAGAACCTCATACGGAGCAAGTGTTGTTTTGTCACGTAAATCGAAATAAAATAATTTTGGATATTATAATAGTCATAATTATTTATTAACATTATGTACATAGTTATAAGTTAAAAACATGTATTGAACAAGATATTTTTTGATTATTTTCGTGACTCTTTTTTTCATAGATATTTTCAGTTTTCGATTGCAAAATTTAATTATGTAGTGTATTCGTTTTCAGATAAACAACTTTATCGAAATATATTAGGCAAACATAAGCAGATCCGTCATTTGAATTCAAGTTTACTTAGTAATTCATATAACTATGAAGGTAATTCACCATTATGGATATTATATTTTGGAAAACAGCACATTAAATTAGTTAAATAATTGTTATAAAATACGTTCGCGACACCCGCATGTATTAACGAGCGGACTTACTGAAGTGCGCTAGCAAAAGGTAGCGCTGCCCCTTTCTCCGCAGTACTCGCACCGTGGCGCTGCACAAGTACATTCGTTTATCAACTGTAAGGTCTAAACTGTGGCAACATGCTGACGGTGAAGTTTCTTCGAAAACTTAAAAAGCTGTTAGTGTACGTGTACATCAAAACCTATTTTTTCGGCTGATGGCGGACAGATCTACCCGGGCGAGTGACTCGGACGTGTATGTGCTTACATTGCAATAGTGTATCACTTGTACTGAATGTTTGCCCCCATAGGGTTGTTCTATTATAAACACAACTAATAAATTTCTCAATATCCATAGTCGTTTAGGTAGATAACAACATTGACGGAAACAACAGAATAAAGACAATGTTTGAATTAAACTATAAATACATTCAATTTGCACTGTAGACGCCGGCAGTCCGGCGAGAAATCCGTTGGTGGGCCGTTTTCAGCGTCATCGTACGATGACGGTCGTGTTTGTGTACGCACTCTCTTTCTTTTACAAGTGCTTGAATCGATCGTCCGAATTTGGCCGTCGTCGCCCGAGCAAACTTCGGACATTGACTGATTAGGTATACGTGAAGCCTAAGGTTTATGATAAAAAGGTTGATTTCGTAACGTTGTATAGTGGCACTGAGGAGCAGCGCGACGTTGGCAGCGGCGGCGTGCGGCGCGCAGGCGGGCGGTGCGGGCGCGCTGCCGCAGCTCGCACCGCTCCCCGCGCCCCTCGCGCCCCTCGCACACGCGCACCGCGCCTCCGAACACGCCGACACGCAGGTATTGTACCTTTTGGACCGTCGTAATTTCTAACTAGTGATCCACCAAGACTTTGCACAGACGATTTCTGGGTCTCAACTAATGGTGGTTAATCTAGCGCACAGCGCCATATTATAGCGCGCTGTCTTTCCATAGCGCATAGCGCCTGCTACGTAAATAGCCGCCATGGAGCTGTGGCGCTTTGGCGCTATTAATATCTAGTAGTCATGCGCAAAACAGTGCATTTTAAAGTGATGTAATATGACATTACATTTCGTACCGAGGAATGTTGCATTACACCATGACTCCAAACATGACGCG
>DWHP01007055.1:0-11128 GCA_018247895.1 Parnassius honrathi
ATTTAATAGATTATAATAATTTATTTAATAAGTTGCCTAACTGAATAGTCTGTGCTTAGGAATAAACAAAAATTGGTCTAAATAATAATTTTTTGAGTGTTATAAAAAGGACACTTGGGGATTTTCTGTCGCTTTTTCATCGGCAGCTTAGTATTTTATTTTCTTTCGTCGAAAAGTAAAGAAATTTAAATCAATTCCAACGCACGTAAGTATTACACTCTGAGTTGTAGTTTTGATCATTAATTTAACAAATTCATTTTCATATAGAATAGGTAAATAAGATTTTAATGTAACGTAATAGTTAAAATTTGCTAATTAAAAATTTCCTAATTTACTACCATCAACCAACTTCCGTTTATTACAGTATTTCTAAACATTTTTAAACCTCTGGTAATTAATCTAAATGTAATTATTGAGTATGTACGAAATCATTTTTTATAGGAGAAGGGTGACAAACGAGCATACAGTCCAGCTGATGGTAAGTGGTTGCTGTGGTCCATAGCCATCTAGATCCTTTAATGAAATCGTGTAAAACATGTTAAAAGTGTGTTTGTGTGAAATGCTCTCAGCCCTAAAATTAATAATATAAGCCAAAATTTCGCAAATATATTTTTATTTTTATATAATGAAAAAAAATCGAAGGGTTCAAGAACTCGCAGCCGCTCCCGTCAGTGATCGCCAAAACATCTTTGAGCTTGCTCGGCAATTGCCACCAAAGTAACTTTTCAAAATTGCACACAGATATACAAGGTGTAATTAGAAGATATAATTGAATTTTTGACACAGATTTGTAGCTATATTGACTACTCACATGCGATAATAATCTCTACTCATAATCTATGATAATCTATGTTACACTTTGTAAAAACACTTTCATTTTTATTAAAAAAATAGAACATATCTGCCGTATCATACTTATTCTGTTCGCTTAACCGTGAGATCAACTGTAACCAGCTATAAATTGCATCATACATTTAAGAGAACCTATTACCCATATCAATATCTTCGCAAAATATAAAATATCATGGTATTCGGCTGTCCTATTTCAAAACCAAGTAAGAATATACCTTATTTTCACATGAGAGCGAGTAAACATAAATCGAGGTGGTTAGTCCTTGAAAAGTTTCAATTATTCATATTATATTAAGGGACTTAAGGTATTAAAATTTCTGATTATTGTTAAGGATTTACTACAAGTATTTTCGTTTTTCTGCAGAGAATCCCTATAAAATCAATTTTGAATAAAACATCTTTTTAATGTCACCCGCAGCTGCATTGACAAAAAAGTAAAGCTATGTTTAAAGTGCAGGACGATTAGTGCTGTGATCTCCTCCGACCCACATATTGCCTATCTAACGTAAAGTTTTCATAAAATCTTCCATGCAATATCAGAGGATATGCTAACATTGTTCTGTAGAAAAAGAAACATATAAGCAACAAATAGCTAGTGATTCCTTCACCCTAAACGTCTTACAATTATACGTAAGCCTTCTCCCATTTCTGTAAGGATTTTGGAACGGCAAAGAGTCCATGCACTATGCCATACGTGTTAGCGAAAACACTTGACGTCAAATTTTGAAATAAAACTTTTATATCGATGTAGTTGAGAAATTTGACGAAGAAAAACGTCACATTTCCTTGTACCATTGTCTTGTAACGTTTAACCGCCGAAGCTGCACTAGCAGTAAAATATAAGAAAAATTATTAAAGAAGTTTCACTTGGTATGTGTGTACACAATTATATGCACATTTTTTTGTTTATCCATACATGCAAGTAAACATTTCACATTAAATATTTTTAATTATTCTACCCTGCATTTCCTTATGATAATTTGGACTTAGACGTAGTAAAAATCTAACGTTTCGTTTTTTTTTAATGGACATTATAAATCGCATGAGGTATATTTTTATCATTTAATAGAATAACGATAAACTGCTATTTCTGTGAGATTGAAGATAAACCTGCTCGCAGTAGGCATACCGTTCTACAATATCGCTGTCGACTGTGCAGCGGTCATTTTTGGAGGGAAATTGCTCCATATCCGATACCCGAGTCGATACGCGATTCATTTTTGTCCCACTAACAGCACAGCTTACCTTTATTTGAAATTTGTACTGAAAGACATTAAAATTATATGAACGTAAAACGTTAGTAGTACATGGTGATTAAATTTAAATTTTTCTACACTAGGATTTTCTTCTTTGTCGTAGAGGCAGATAGAGCCAGTCCCGGAACAATTATTTGTAGAGATGCGGAACTATTTGTAGGGGTACGGATGCGGGATTCGAAACTGCAGTCTTCTACACTGCAACTTATTGCTAAGCCATTGCGTCAAGGAGCCGTCAAATATATGCTCGAAGTTTTAACGAAGTAGAAGTTACAAACATTTCGAGAACAAGTGAAGTGTGAGAACACAATTTGGGGCAGCCAAAAAAGGATTGCTGGTAGAAAAAGCCACCCGTTACAGTATCAATGCAGTGCCTACCGGATTTCTTAGGTTTTATTCTTATTAACCCAAGCATATCATTATAGACAAATTGAATATAGGAAAAGCAAGTTTCATTAGTATTTTTGTATATGTTTAATATTTTAAAACTGCAGTAAGGTTTTTAAATATTTAAATAAATAGCATAGTTTAATCACGCTATGAAATTAAATGAAATAACATTTATGTGCAAAAATATGGTAGGTTGTTGTTAAATAATTTATATCTACACACATTTTGCCGGAAAAAGTCCGACACATAAATTAAAAACTAAAATTGTCAATAATATAATTTAAATACTACATAACATAACATAATAATAAATTGTGATTCCATGTTACTAAATGAGATAAATATATTAGTTTGAACATGTCAAATAATAGTTAAATCAGAGTGGCAAATTAGTTTAATCTTCGACATCGGTAACGTTATTATCCGCTCCCCCCCCCCTAGGGTTTTCCATATTTCCTTGTTTGCAGCTTTTCTTTGCCATGTTGTTGTGGCTATTTGATTTCTTCCTCCCATTTTAATTTCTGGCGCCCTTTCCGTCTTTTTCCATCTCTGGGGTACCATACAATAATATTTTTCCTTTTCGTTTCTTGTCATATGGCCTGCCTATTTCCACTTAAGTTTTTTCACTGTGTATGCCACATCTGTAACTCTTGTCTTACTTCTTATATTTGTTAGTTTGATTTTGTCCCGTAGCTTGATGTTTAGAATGATTCTTTCCATTCTGTTTTGACACACTGTTAGTGCTCTACTCTGCTTCTTAGTGGGGGCCCAGGTTTGTGCTCCATAGCTTAAACATGGTAGTATGCATGAGTTGAACACTGTAGTTTCGTCTTTTAGGTGTATGTGTGGGTTCTTCATAATTTCTTTGAGGGACCAAAATTGTTTCCAAGCTTTACTTATTCTGACATATATTACTCTCTGCATCTGTTATCTAGTTCAATAATTTGTCCTAGATATGTATATTCGTCGACATACTCTATTTGGTTATAATTTAGAAAGATTGGTGTTTTTATGTGATTTGTCATTACTTTTGTTTTACCTAGGTTCATAGTCAAGCCTACAATTTTACCTTCTCTTTCTGATTGGGTTAACATTATTTCCAAACCTTCTTGATTTTCATTGAGCAGAATCAGGTCATCTGCGAATCTTAGGTGGTTAAGCATTTCGCCATTTATATTTATTCCAAATTTATCCCAATTAATTCTCCTGAATATATGTTCTAATACCGCCGAAAACAATTTTGGTGAAAGGGGGTCTCCTTGTCGTACTCCTTTTTTTATTTTAAACACTGGACCTTTCCTTTCTGTCTGGAGTTTTGATTTAGATTCTTGGTATAATATTTTTATTATCCAAATATACTTTGGGTGTACTCTTTGTGATCGCAGAGCTTCCCAGATGTATATATGCATCAAAGGGTCGAATGCCTTATTGTAGTCCACAAATGCCAGATAGTTTTTTTTCCATACTCATTGCTTTTTTGAATTACTTGTTTTACGACATGAATATGATCCATTGTTGAAAAACTACTTCGGAATCCCGCTTGTTCTCTTGGCTGATTTTCATCCAATACTGAGCTGATTCTATTTAGTATTACCTTTGCAAATACCTTGTATAGATTGGAGATGAGGCTGATCGGTCTGTAATTATTTATTTCTGCTTTGTCGCCCTTTTTATGGAGCAATATGATAGTTGATGATGTCCATTGTTGTGGTATTACTTCTTCAGTTAGAATATTGTTGAACAGATTTGTAATGGCCTCTATAATGTGGTCTACACAAGCTTTCAAAATTTCGTTTGTTATTCCATCGTCTCCGGGAGCCTTATAGTTTCCTTGAGACAGTATGGCTTTTCTTACTTCGGTTTCTAGTATTGGAAGGATAGTCTCTTCATTGTCTTCCTGAAGGTATTGCGTGTTTGTGTAGTCCATGTCATCATACAGTTTGCTATAAAACTCTGTCGCTATTTCCATGATTTCAGACCATTTTGTTTCTCTCTTCCCGGAAGTCTTATTTTTTATGCATGGGATCCATGATGTATTCTCTTTCAGATCTTTTAGGGCTCTTTTTATTCCTCCCGATTTCTCAATGTGGTATTGAATAATCCTGTTTCTTATTTGATTCCTGTGTGTCCTGATTTGTTCAGTTATTTGTTTACTTAACTGTATTATTTGATTTCTACTTTGTTTTTTGTTTTTTAAAAGAGTTTTTCTGGCTTCTATAAGGCGTTTTGCTTCCTTTCTGATTTTACCTTTTTTGTTCTTTGAGGTGTACAGTTTTGTAGATATTTCTTGTATTGTTTCTTCCATTAGGTTATACTTTTCTTGCATGTTTTTAATCTTGTTACAAGGCAATGTCTTATTCTTCAGTGTGGTCAACAAGTTTTCTGGGATGGAGAGAGGAATTTGAATTGGTTGGATTCTTTTCTTCTGTTTTCTGAGATAGATTGTTCCCCTTACCATTCTGTGGTTAGTGTTTAAGTTGAATTTATTAATTGTATCTATATCATATTAAAGAGTATAAAATCTATCTCATTCTTTACATTGCCGTCGGGAGATATCCAGGTCCATTTTTTGTTTATGTTTTTCTTAAATAAGGTATTTAGGATTTTGAGGTTATATACCTGTGCCGGGTTCATGCGTCTTTGTCCATTGTTGTTTCTTTTTCCTGTGCAAAACTGGCCTACTTTACCATCCTCATTTGGTGTTCTTTTACCAATTTTCCCGTTGAAATATCCCATCAAAAATACTGTTTTATGGGCATTTGCAAGCGTTTTCTCCAGGTCCTCATAGAATAAGTCCTTTACGTCGTTAGGTGCTACTTCTGTTGGTGCATATATTTGGATTATTGATATAGTTTCATATCCCGGCAAGTTGATATTGAGTTGTGCGATTCGTTCGGAGATTCCAGTGAAAGACTGTACGCATTCTCTGTAGCACTTTTTGATAGGAAATCCGACACCATGTAGGCCTGGAGTTTTTCCTATATAATAGAAAATGTAGTTGTCATGTTGTTCAAATTTTTTCGCCCATTCTCCTAACTTCGCTTAGGCCGATAATGTCCCAGTTTATAAAATCTAAGGCATATTCAAGTTCCTGTAGGGATTCATCTGTTCTTAAGGTACGAGTGTTGAGTGTTGATATATAAATGCTGTATCTTTTGTTATTTGTAGATCCTATTTCCTGTTCCAATAACATATAGTAAGCGCTAAATGCATTTTATTCAATAACTATTAAATTGTAATAAAATTTTAAAAATTCCCACATTCCTACAGCACTACATATTTTAAAATTATGACATTCTTTCATCTTACTTCTCAGGGGTGACATCGCATCTGCATTTTTATGCTTATATTCGGTTAAGGTCAATAAATTACGAAAAAAAAACGTTACAGATATTATAATTTCCAATAATAAATTAAATATTAAAAAATGTAAGGTATAATTTGAATGAACAGCAGCATACGAAGCGTGAAGCTTTTAACTCCCATAGCGCCTTTGAATATCACTCCAAAAATGGAACACTAAAAAGTCACATTATACACGCAAGTTACCGTACCGTACCGTACGCCTGTGCTTATATTCCCTTCAAATTTTATTTATTGCTTCCTTTTTTGTCAAAAATCCTATCAATGACATTAATATTATTAATATGCTCTTTAACCACTTCCAGTTAGACTAAAACGCTTTTGCTAGGAGTGGTTCACGACAGTAGTCTGATAGCCAATTAAACTCATGACCTTAAAGTTTGCGGTCGGTACCCTGGCATTAGGCTACTGTCGCTCTTAAATTCCCGTTTATTTGTTTACGCATGGGACACCAGCAGTATACACATTATTACATTTTATTACCAAGTTTTATTAACTCACTTGATTGGCTGTTCAGTACTAATTTTGTATCGAACAGACAAGCAAGAGACATCTATACTATAAGCTGCAGCTATGGCTCTACGACATCTACCACCAACTTTCACTTGGTCAAGTAAAAAGAGTGTAAAAGCATGAGGGTATAATTAATTTTGTAAAATTGGTGTGAAGTTCTTATCATCCCGCTATATACGTTCATTATATTACTTTTTTGGTTTCATTATCTATTAATATTTACGACCACATTCATACTGATTGGCGTGAACTTAAGAAATGTTTTTAGTTATTCTCACCCTCTTTACTTAATGAAAATGGAAAGAGACAGCTACAACGATAATAGTTCATACTTAAGTAAACAGTAATATAGAAAATAATGATAATGCTTATTCAATAAAACTCTTCTTGTATCGCTAATTTATTTTAATGTTCTCCTTATTTTGGTACTTACCTATACTAATTAAATAATATTATGTTTCGCACTGGGCTTACTGAGAGTCCATGCCAAAATCACTGAATCCAAGTCAAAAAAAAATCTCATAAGTAATGGCCTACGGTGGCGGCGTAAAAGAATTTATCACCCGGTTTCGTCCCGTGGGTATCGTAAGACGCGACTATGGGAATTTTTATGGCTTCCGCTATGAGGTGGTATAACCAGCTCAATTACGCTACACACAAATATTCGGACTAGCAGCGTCAGTTATGCGACACGTCTGATATTTTGTTAACTGTTAATTTGAGAAACAAAGTTAATGATTTGAGAAAATCCTACTTACAATAGGCGAATTCTGTTTCTAGCAGTGAACTCTTTAGGGCAGAAAAATAAATAAATATCCGAATCGCAACCAGGACTTTTACCAAATCTCCTTCAAATGTCTAATTTTCACTTTGAAGATTACCTTGTACATTTCTCAAGCTTGTGAATTTCGTTTATTAACAAAATTACGGCCAAGACCACTTTGATGTTCAAGTCATTATTTGTATCGATATTATTCTCAAACTTTGTAGAGTATAACGAATGAAATTTCATAAAAGACCCTAATTATAATTACGTGGCTTGAATAAAATTTAAAGCATATTCATTGTTTGTACCCTTCTAAAATGTTTATTGATATAATTTATCGACATAGTAATACTAAAAATAACTTATTTACTCGTTTACGATGTTATTCATACTTGCCATGTAGTGGCGGATTAAAAAAATCTACTTACATATTGCGCGTACAAAACTTATGGCCGTTGTAACAGGAAAAAGTGGGATATAAATCTGGAGATGGGCAACAGCATCTTCCTTATAATTACAACTGAAAATAAAAATTTAAACTGCGGTTGCCATCCAGTCTGCCAAGCATGACGACTGCGACAAACTTTCTGAAACAATCTATGTTGAAGGTCTATGTTAGGCAGTGGGATAGGATGTAATGAATGAAAAAAATATTGTGCTTCCTAAATTTCTTTATAACAGAACCTAAACGCTTTAATAGGTAGAAACACTAAGCCTTAGATGAATTTTTTAACAAATTTTATATAAAATCTATTAAAAATACCGATTTATCATTTTTTTTCGAACTGAAAAGCAACTGGCAACCGGGCTGCAATGGATTTACGTTGCATACACGTTTTGTTCGGGAAAGCTAGTGCTTTCGAGTACTCGTTTTTACTTACCCCACGGACTCCACGTATCAGACTTGGGGGGCGGTTCCTTTCGTAGATGGCGTTAATGGATGCGGAGGTAAACGAGCTTTGTGTTCCTGGGTCGCCCTATTTGAGAAGGAAAAGGGGGAGGAAAAATTCTCCCTCCCACGGGGTGGCCATCGCTGTTAGAGCCGCTGATGTATGTGAAAGCGTTTCTGTGGCCCTGCTAATATACGGCGAAACTGGAACACTATGGGGTTTAGGTGGGTGCGTAGGCATTTCTCCATCTAGAAAAAATATAGCCGGGCAGTAGTATATCATCTCCTCGAAAAGCTTAGCTGAACGCGGCCGTCATTTTGTTCGTATTCTTCTCAGTAAACCATTTCATTTGATATCCATATCACGGGGGTGCATAAAAAAACATTTTTTTTCATTTTTGAGTGTCCGCTATATCGGATTTAGAGTGACATCATTTCATTTTCGTATCTTTCTTAAGAAACAATTTCATTTGACACCCATATTATGGGAATGTATAGAAAATAACTAGTCCGCAATCTTCGGTAGCCCGCCATATTAGATTTAGAATGACGTCACTCAGCTAACTATGTATTGGTGCATTTCATCGACCGAAATCATACATAACGCAGGGTTAATTGTGTTACGCGTAACTATCTTACATTTTGTGTATAACTAAATGATCGACGTTTATAAAAATATAACGAAAAAAATTCTCAAAATAGTGTGCAGTAGGTGGAGAAAATTTTCCACGCTACCCTTGAATGTGTGAAGTTATCTAACAAACAGCTCTCGACTCTTTGTAACACTCGTGGTCTCGAGTGGAGCTGCGCCGAGTGCTTATGCAATGCGTCTCGCAGATTGTCAGCATTTGTTTCTATTGACGAATCTGAAAATGAGGAAGAAGAAACGATGCCATTCCTTAGTAAGGACGTTAGCACCAAATTACTTCATTAAATAACGTAAGAGGTAAAAAAAAATTAAGAAGGAATTCGAAGACTTCAAGAGAGAATTCAAAATATCGCTAAATTCCCTTGGCGGCTAATATGGAGTATAGAAGAATGTGTCTAAAGTCAAAAATGCAGAATTCAAGCGCTTGAAAACGAAAATAACGAATTTCTCAACAAAAATAAGAACCTGGAACTACGAGTGGCCTCTGTATCGAGACCCAAATGCGGGAAGTGGAATAAAAATCACTTACGCATTTCTTGGCAATATCAGGGCTACCAGAGATGTAAGTGGGTTTGTAGAAACTCAAAATCCGATTCGATTTTGATAAAAATTTATACGTAATTTAATATCATATATACGAGTTATCAAAATAATAATCTTCATAGCCGCTACAACGTTCTTTTGCTTTCAAGTACTTGTTCATACATTTTACCGCTTCTGCTTATATGAATAAATAATACCTACGCCATATAATACTAGGAAAATTTCTTTCAGCCATTTACCTAAATCGACTTTAATGACTTCCGCGAGACGAGCTAAAAAATCTTATACACTGCCACTTTTCTTTGATTTTTGTAACAAAAATAATTGATTATAACTGAGATATCCAAATTCTCCCTTATTCTTCTGCATCAAACTGTAAAAGTTGTCATATGGCAGAGCCATGCTTCAGATATATTATAAATGCAACAAATGGGGCGGCTCGATCGGAGCAGTAACCACGCTCTCACAGAATACAAGCGTGAAGTACCAGTATTTCGTATGTTGAGAATAGAAAACCAAAAACACTTTTTACTGGTAACGGGACATTCTTTCATCTAAGTTCTCAAGGGTGACAACGCATCTCCAATTTGATTCTTATATTCGGTTAAGGTCAATAAATTCCAAAAAATAAAACATTATATTATAATTTCCGAAGCACGTAAGAATAATTTAAAAAAAATTGAGATATAATTTGAATGAACAGCGGCATTCGAAGCGTGAAGCTTTTAACTCCCATATCGCCTTTGAAAATCACTCCGATATTTGAACATGACAAAGTCACATTACATACGCAAGTTACCGTCAATTGTGTTAAGGGAATGATGGGTTAATGCTTACTTTCCTTTACAATTTAATTTATTTCCTAATTTTTTATCTTAAATCCTATTAACACTATCAACACCATTAATATACACTTTAACCGGTTCCAGTAAGATTAAAATACTTGTGTTAGGAGTCATCATCATCATCATTACAACTCTTCACAAGTTCACTGCTGAACATAGGCCTTCCCCAAAGCACGGTCCTGAGCCACCTGCATCTTTCTACTTCCTGCATTTCTTAACAAGTCGTCATTCCATCTAGTGGGGGGGGGGTCGCCCTACACTACACCCAAAGGTACGAGGCTGCAACTCGAGAATATTTTTCCCAAACGATTGTGGATTCTTCGAGCTATACGGCCAGCCCATTGCCACTTCAGCTTACTAATCCATTTGGCTGTGTCGGTCACACCGGTTTTTCATTCCAGGTTTATCATGCAGAGAATCCCCGAGCATAGCCCTCTCCATAGCTTGCTGAGCGACTTTGAGCGTCCTCATACGGTTAGCAGTGAAGGACCGCGTCTCAGATCCATAAGTCGTCCTTGGCAACTGTTGTCGCTGTTAAGAGTGGTTCACGACAATAGTCGGATAGCCGAATAAACCTATGACCGTATAGTTCGCGATCCGTACCCTGCCATTAGGCTACTGTAGCTTTCAAATTCTCGTGTATTTGTTTATGCATGGGACACCAGCAGTACATACATTATTACATTTTATTACCACGTTTTATTAACTCACTTGTTTGGCCGTTCAGTACTAATTTTGTATCGAACTGACAAGCAAGCGACATCTATACTATAAGCTGCAGCTATGGCTCTACGACATCTACCACCAACTTTCGCTTGGTCAAGTAAAAAGAGTGTAAAAGTATGAGGGTATAATTACTTTTGTAAAAGTAGTGTGAAGTTCTTATCATCCCGCTATATACGTTCATTATATTACTTTTTTGGTTACATTATCTATTAATATTTACGACCACATTCATACTGATTGGCGTGAACTTAAGAAATGCTTTTAGTTATTCTCACCCTCTTTACTTAATGAAAATGGAAAGAGACAGCTACAACGATAATAGTTCATACTTAAGTA
>DWHP01007056.1:0-11128 GCA_018247895.1 Parnassius honrathi
TATATATATATATATAACATCACGATCGCGGTGACTCACAGTTGAAAACGTTAATTGCGAATATCTCTCAAGGGATACCTAAAACAAAAATTCAAAATTTCGAAACTACGTAATACGTTACTTTGAAGATAGGTTACTTGATTGGTTAAACTCTCTGTTCTTATTGAGAACTACAGTTACTGCGTAACGATATACATTTAGCTTGCAAAATCTTTATTCTACGATGTTGTAGCATTTGTAGGTCAGTTACACTACGTATACATAGAGTAAAAATTATGTATTCTATATATTCTTTCTCCTCTTCAGAACAGGTTTGTTTGTAGTCAGTGGCACCACTGAAAAATTTTAAATAGGTATCTAAAAATGTGTAGCTAAGACACTTTGGTCTATAGTACATATAATTATACGTTCCGCCCCAGCTTCTGTGATTTCTCGATCACGATAACAGATAACACGGTGCATAGATTGTATAGTTGCATAGATTGCACCATTAACAATAATTAAAAAAGCCGAAGGTACTCCGGGTTTAACAATGACGTCGGGACGTCAGTCATCTCAGTCCCCCGTGACCATGGGTGGTGGAAAGCACCCGAAACGTTGGGAATTAAAAATAATTAAAATAAAACGCGATAAAATTCGTAAAAGTATTTTTAATCAATGTTATCGACACTGTTATAATTTTCAACCTAATATAAAATCTAAATGAATGTTTATTTTCTTATGCGAAAACTCATTAACATAGCCTTTACAACCGAAACACAACAATGGGTGCACTGATGCTTAGCCGTTCAATTCAGACAAGAAGATGGTACCTAAAAATTTTACAGCTAGTCAGTCTATATGAAATAAAAAAGCAACCCTGTAGAATATAATTTACTTGAAAAAGAGTAAGTAAAGTAGTTAACTCCTGTTCGTTGATTTCACTACACTCATAACTAATGTGGATAATATTATAACTGTCTCAATAGATATTTTTGAAGTGAAACCTTCCTTAGCGGCGTTGAAAACTTTTTGTAATGGGTAAAAAAATGTTAAACTCGCGTCAGGACACGTGACCTGATTGAAAATTCGTAAGACGAAAACTTCTTTAGCGGTGTTCTACACTTTTTTTGTAATGGGTAAAAAATGTTAACCTTGCGTCAGGACACGTGACCTGATCGAAAATTCGTAAGACGGACGGAGAGTAGCCAGCCGGCGCGGTGTAGGAGAGGAAGTATCCTCCTCTCTTTCTACAGCGCGTCAGAAGAAAAGTATCTTATTCTGCTTTTATACGGCGAGGTTTGGCTCTGTCATTCTTTATAATTATTGTATATATTTTTATATGGGATAAGGGTGACAAATACAGTCCCCTGATGGTAAGTGGTTGCTGTGGCCCATCTACGTCAATTCTACGTCACAAATGAAAATGCAGATGCGTTGTCACCCGTTAGGACTAAGATGAAATGCCTTTTTTCCAGTAAAAAAGGGTCTCCGGGGTTCTCTACACTCACCATATGATACACAGCAGTGTCAAGCTGCTATTTGACGCTGGTATTCTGTGAGAGCATGGTCCTTCCCCGGTCGAGCAGATCCATTCGTGCTACAACTATACCGTTTATATAGCTGCAACATGGCTCTACCACAATTAAATACCACGCCATATAATAGAACCAATTATAATTCAAATTATATAATAATTTAAAATTGCAGTACATATTACCTAATGCAAGCGGAAGTATACAGAGAGTTTACTACCAGGAATTTACTAAAGAATTCACTCTGTGCACATGGCCGATCGCACTCATCAACGATGTTAATAAATGCTCTACGAACTCTACATCGCCGCGAGCGTTGTTTTTGTCAAATCACGCTACGTAACTCTACTAACAAGATTGCGCAACGGCGAATCAAGTTGCTGGGTATAAATCGTAATTAAATAAATAATGTAATACAATACAATATATCGCTATTGTAAACGAAAGACAGATAAATATAACCAAATAAACAAATATTGAGGGAAAAGCCAAAGGTGGTCTCTGTATTGCGGCTTAGAAAAAACAAATTCATTCATTGAAACCTATCTCAAGTTCTCTGCTGAACCTGTACTTTCCCCATTAATGGCCCCATGCTATTATTGGTAAGCAGCCTGGCGACTACAATTTTTTTATTACTTTCAATCATTACAAGACCGCGGGTGTCGCAAGAAGCGACGGAGGGAAACGAAACAGGAGATAAGCAGCAATATCTTCCTGACAACAACTCAAAAGAATAAAAACAACTGCGGCTGACGACCCACTCGGTAAGCGTGACAACTATGGTGAAATCCCCCGATGAGGCAATCTATGGCGGAGACTTATGTTCAGCAGTGGGCTTTCATAGGCTGTAATGGATGGATTGAATTAATATGAGAAAGATGGTGCCGCCCATTTTTTCAGAGTATCACCATCTCTGTGAGCCGTGGTAGCTCAGATGCTGGAAATTTCACAGTACGCGAACAACCCGGGTTCGATCCCTGTCGGCATCAATAAAATTGTTAATTGCAATTTTACTTGCTGATTTACCACATGCTCGGCGATGAAGGACTACATCATGAGGAAACCTGCATATCTGAGAAATAAGAAAAAAAGTATTCCGAAGACCTGTGAAGTTCGCCAACACGCATTAGGTCAGCGTGGCGAACACTTCCTTGCCTTAAAACCCTCCCAAAAATGAGAGGAGGCCTGTGCCCAGCGGTGGGATGCGTATGTAGGCTGTAACTTCTATAACCATCTTGTTTATGCTAGTCGAAATATGGCCGGGACTTCGATCATCAACTAGAATAGAGAATGGAATGGAATAATTTTTATTCAATAAATATAACAAGAGTACTTATTGGAAATCATTTAAATGCTTTATCACTGGCTCGGAAAGTACTTCTGTCATGTGAAGAACCAGTAAGAAACGCAGTGGGACTTTTTTAATAAAATTTTATACAATTTAGCATGAAAACACTCAGCAACAGTATGGTGGCGATGACCTCACTCACTAGGATTATAATCAAGAAATCTTTAGTAGTTAATAGGACTTTGTTGTAAAAGCTTGGTATAACTAGCCTGTGCCTGTTGCTGGTATTTACAGAATATAAATCACAATCTATAAAAATAAAAATAAATTGTGTCATGTATGATCATCGCTTGAGAACGGATGGATCGACTTCGATGAATTTTTTTTGTGTGTGTTTGAGCAAGTCGCTAGATGGCTTTGTTGTTTTGGACTCGGTGGGTGCCGCTGTTGTCGAGATCCAGAAGTCACCCGCGCGAAGCCGGCTCGCTAACTTTTTATATATTTTTTTAGTTTTTGTGTACATACAATACGTTAAGAGAACTTCTTTACGGTTGTCTTCATAATAAGCATCAAATGTAGACAGCGCTAATATTTGCAAAGTTGCGCGGCCGCTAACAGCCGTAGCGCCACCATAACATTTCATGATAGGGACAAAGATGTTTTGGCATCGTCCCAAACTCGTGTCGTATTAGATTATGTGTCCGTCGCAGCCAACTAGCTTAATCAGTATTTAAATTACCAGCCTAGCTTTTTAACTAAACGGCACCGTTCAACTATGTAGAGCGCTTGTTACGATTGCCCTTGGCCACCCCAGCCGCATTCTTACCTACTTTTTCTGATATTACAATATAGTTGCATTGTTGTATCAGACGCAGCGGTTAAATATCGTTCAGGCCCCTAGTTAAACATAAAAAGGCTATGCTGTTAATAGAACGGCTAATAAGCTAGTTGGCTGCGACAGCTTATATTATTTTTCATTAAATTTTAGAAACCACCATCAAATTTGTTGCCGACAACATATTGACAGTTTGGAGAGTTTCAGCGCTTGGTGGCAGAAAGTGGAACTAAATTGAAATGAACAGGCTAGGTAAGTAATGAAACGTCATCGATCCATGTCATTTGCCTAGCTGTTTGTTCAAATGACTGAGTATGATTCAGGCCGCTAGTCGAACGGCGCTATTTAGTAAAGAGGCTAGACTGTTGATTGAACGGATAATTAAGCTAGTTAGCTGCCACATGTCGACAATATCGGAAGTTTTGAGATCTTGGTATTTTCTACAACACAAACCCACGCGAATCGATTAGGAGATCATTGTTGTAAGTCGAAGTCACACCACGTAAAAAGGAAAAGTCAAAACATAACACGTAAAAAAAACCAAGTCTAAAAAGTAAAAACTTGTGAGATCCATATAATACCAACTCGGTTAATTTATTCAGTCCCTACTTAAGGGTCCCTTCTGTTTTAAGTTATTACCTAATTAGCTAACCGAACAACATTTTATAGTGGCCATATCGATGATAAAAATCTTTTATTTTTTAAATATATAGATTGATTTGGTCATTTTCAGGCTTCTTGTTTATCCACTACGAAGTTATAGGGGTCAAAAATGTTCTGAATTGCTTCGAGAAAAGTATGGTACGGCCGTGCCGCTTTTTTGCTCGACTTGGCTGGGGCACTGCCGTATCCCCATATGCAGTAAAGTTACAACCTGTATTTTTATACACAGTCTTACTGATGGTAAGTGGCTGATGTTGCCCGTAAATATCTACCATCGATGAAGAATCAAAATGCAGATTCATTGTCTAGGACTAACATGGAATGCCTCATTTCCGGCTAAAACAGTATCCGTTTCTTTATACTTACTTCACGAATCACAGCAGCATTAAACTGCCATTTTACTCTAGTATTCGGTGTCAAGCCAACCCGTTCGTGCTATAACCGAAATATAGACTTTTTGTAGAAAACGGGTGAACAACGAGCACACAGACCACCTGATGTTGTAGACCTGAGTGTAGACCGAAACAAGCCATTCCATCTAAGTCCTCAGGGGTGACAACTGACAACGCATCTGAATTTTGAATCTTAATCGAGGATAAAGGTATCTTTGGGCCACAGCATCCACTTACCATGAGATGCTCTGTGTCCTTATTCGTCACCTATTTTACCATGAAAAAAATTAAATTTTTAAAATCACTTTAAATTTAATGTTCTTGAATCAGCACGTATTTATTTATCGCTCGCTGTCATCTTCTCCACGCTGCAGAATTAATTTATTGACGACATAAAAATGTCGTAAACTTTATACTGAGCTTAGCTCTGTCGATTATAAATGTTACGATGAATGAATTATAAAAGCACAAATTGAAACACATTTCATCTATAACAAGCGATCCGTCCCAATCTTGATGTGATCTATAAATCTGGCGTTATTTAGGTTTAAGATAAACATAAACCAATTATATAAGCAAATTTTCGATTTATCAGAAAACTTAAGTTCTAATAAAATATATCTTAGCTGCCTCGTAGCGTTGTTTTCTATCCGTAAGTAAAATTTTACTTCAATTGGTTGAGCCGTTCCCAAGACCATCACGGAAGGACAAACTGACAAATAAAATATTTAAAAATGGTAACTTTTAATACCATGCTAGAGACCTCATGAGTTTAACAGTTCAACAATCTTTGTTTATATGTATAGATTTAATGACAAAAATTTTAAAATATACGTGGGTGGTCTGAAATTTTTCCGACCTAACAAAGATAGATGACATATTTTCTTCAAATTTATTTTAGTTTTTCTACATAGTCTCCTTGTAACTCTACACACCTCTCCCAGCGATGCTCCCATCTCTCTAACGGGCCCTAATAGTACTCGGCGTTTTTCTCCTAAAGTAATTGTTCACGAAGGTGATTGCCTCCTCATTTAATCTAAATCTGTATCCTCCGAGCGCAATTTTTAGACGAAAGAACAAAAGTAAGTCGCTTGTGGCTAGATCTGGTGAGTAAGGCAGATGGTCAAGCGGTTCAAAAAAACAGTTGCCATCACTTTGTCCGCCGAAAAAACAGATGTTGCTTTATTGGAGTCAGTTCACCCTTTGCAGTCCAAAGTGTTGGTGATTCTCACTGTTTGGACTGTATTTATGTTTCGGGCGTACAACGGTGTATCCAAGTTCCATCTGCAGCCTAAACTGCGCCTACAGAGCGTTAAAAATGTCCATTCAAACACGTTTTTAGTCCAACGTGAGCACACGCAGCACCCTATGCGCTGACAGCTTTTTCATGCCTCAATCTTGATTCAATACGTGACAAACAAATTTTTGTAGTCTCTGCCACCTCCGTCGCTTTAATTCGGTAGTCGCGTCACTACCACTTGATGAGCTTTAGCGATGGTATCATCAGTAGTTACAGTATTTGGAGAAAGGCACACCATTCCCACAATCCATTACAGCTTATCAAAGTCATGCTGAACAAGGGCTTCTCCCATTGATTTCCTCATAGGGAAGATTTTGCCATAGTTGCCACGCTTGGCAGGCGGATTGGTAACAACAGTTTTTTATTATAAAGCAAATGGTCAGCATCCGTTGAGCCTGGCCGCTGTGACCGAAATTCGGTCATAGGCCATTTTTATAATATTATTATAAATCTATTACATAATATTTAATAATTTCAGTTACGAGAAACGGATCTTCTTGTTATTTAAATAAGTTAAACCACGTAGAAACCGTTAACAGAGAAACTGCCGTGAATGGCGATAGAAAACACATTTTATTACCGACGTGAAACTACGCTAATCAAAATAAGTTTTTGCTGCTGTGTTTTAATAAAAACACTAAACAAAACTTCTTTGAAACAAAAACTTAAAAGGTTTGCAGTTTATTCGAATTCGCCAACATTATAACTTTAAAATTAAAAGCCTGGGAAGTTTTAATAGCTTGCATACATTGAATGAGTCGCAAATATTAATCCTGCAGTGCTTAGGTCGGTTTTAAAATCATTAGCTTTACGATGTCTGTGATACTTAGTCGGATTATGCCCAGCGTTTAAAACGTCGCAAATTCTGATATCCTGATCCATAAATAAGTTCTCTGGCGATCGCTCGGCTTATATGAATATTAAAGTCCTATTTGCATACCGGCTAGACTTGGTTGGCATTGAGATTGCCAACACCTTTCTGGACCAATAATAAACTCCTTTTATACGTGATACTGATTCTTTATAGAGTGAACAAAAGATTTCAAATTATAGATGGCATGAAAATAAAAAGGGGCGGCGCGTTGTGCGGCGGCCAGCCTCGACGGAGACTGGCATTTGCACGAGATAGGACTATAGTGCACGAGTTAATGTAAAGATGTTAAAAATCAATTAACTAGGATCCGCGCAATAAAATAAAATGCTGTATTCCTAGTTTGCTCTTCAAAGTTATGCTGCAATTATATTATGGTTAAGACACTAAAGGATCGGCTCGAACGGAGAAGAATCATGCTCTCACAGAATACCATCGTAAAATAGTAGTTAATGCTGCTTTGTTTCGTACGTTGAGTGTAGAGAACCAGAGACCATTTTTATTTATTTATTTATAAGATACATGCTAACAGATGGTAGCATCCAACACGCTTGTAACATTAGATACATTAAGTTAAATTATCTATTTTAAGTCATATTCCTATTCAATTAAAACATATAACATTAAATTACCAAATGAATCGCATTAAATAAAAATAAAAATAAAAAATTAAATTAAAATAATTGCAGAACAAATAAAATAAAATAAAAATATGAAAAGAAAGTAGTCAAATTAATAAAACATAAAAGGCCAAAATAGTCAAACAAAATATCACATGCAATGTGTACATCATTAAAATAGTAATTATAATAATCAATGTCAGGGTTAAAAATTATATCATGTCAGTTTCAGTATTTCTTAATTTACTCATAAGTTTACTCAGTCCATCATTAAACAGGTCAAGATCATCGTACCGAGCAAGTATGCCACCAATCATTCGTAAAGCGGGGATAGTAGGCGCGTGCTCGCCGCGCCTGGTGCGTGCGACAGGGCGAACTAGCAAATGAGGCCGGCGGCGGGGCGCTAGCTGCAGCTCTGACTCCTGTCGTATATTACGGGAACTAATATGCGTACACTCTCTAGTATCTGCGGACTATCGATCTTATGATACAGTATAGGGAGATAATGTGTCAAACTTTAGCATAACCCTTCTAAATTTCAGAGTTTCCATACCAACCATGCCTGATACGAACAAAGAAGGATACAGGTGAGGATAGTACCCGTATTGTTTCCGAAAGCACCATCGGGCAAATTTACGCTGTATCTTCTCGACCATAAGGACATACTTGTCCTTAAATGGATCTGTTCAGTAGTGGACTTGTGAAGAGCTGTAATGATGATGATGATTGGAAATTACGTTATTCGTTCGGGAAATTACGTTACATCTTCTCATCAGATATACCTCAAAACCCGAAAACGAAATTGTACAACCAGTGCGTGTTGCCTGTGACGACATATGGAACTGAGACATGGTCCTTCACTGCTGGCCATATGAAGACGCTCAAAGTTGCTCAACGAGCTATGGAGAGGGCTATGCTCGGGGTTTCTCTGCGTGATAGACTTAAAAATGAGGACATCCGCAGTAGAACCAAAGTGACCGACATAGCCCAACAGATTAGTAAGCTGAAGTGGCAATGGCCCGGCCATATTATAGCTCAAAGAGCCGACAACCGTTGGGGAAAATAGGTTTTCTAGTGGCAGCCTCGTACCGGTAGGCGAAGTGTAGGGCGACTCCCCACTAGATGGAGTGGTGACCTAGTAAGACATGCAGGAAGTCGATGGATGCACGTGGCTCAGGGCCGTGCTTTGTGGCATGCCTTGGGGGAGGCTTATGTTCAGCAGTGGACTTGTGAAGGGCTGTAATGATGATGATAATGAATGATGATAATACGGCTGCAGGCATCTGTCACTTAATGCGTGTGTTAAAATGTGGCGACATCTGTTTTGGAAGTAATCAAGCGCCAATTCATTTCTATTGTCTCATTAATACTATTTCTGTGTTCTGCACTATATCGAACCTATTTTTATATACCTAATGTCTATATATGATATACAACTATAATCTAAATGACTTCTTGCAATAGCTTTATACAAAATAGAAAAAGTCAGAGAATCAGCATCCCATGTGACACAAGCTAAACATTTAAGAGTGTTCAAACCTTTTAATGATTTTTGTAAAATATTGATAATATGGGGTTCAAAAGATAGTTATTTATCTATAACAACACCTGGAAATTTACGTTCATTTGCCATTGGAATAGCGTAATCATTATACGTTACTGCAGTAGAATGTAAATCTTTAGTAAATAGCATACATTATCTGCCCTTTTGTAGATTTTTTTTTAGTTTAAACTTGTCATAATACTTTCCTAAGTTACAGAGAGTTAAATTTACTTAATATATTTTACTTAGTATAAATTGCAAAATCTATGTTATACATAATTTGCGGTGTACTGCTACTAAAGACTAAGTCATCAGCAAATTGAAGGATATTTACGTTTACATATTTACAAATTTGAGATGTGAAAAAGTTGTACAACAAGGGTGACAACGTGGCGCCTTGCATTGTGCTATTTGACACCGTTATTTTAGTAAGAAAAGAAAAAATGTTCTGTCAGTAAGAAAATTATAAATCAAATTTGCAAAGCCTGTAATGTCCAATTTAGATAAAATTTGTACTAAAATTTCTGGTTGGACATGATTGTATGGCCCCTGAACATCACGAAAAGCACAAGCTACTCTTCGACCATTCTGTTTGACATGTTTCAGAACAAAAACAAGACAGGTGAAGCTGCCTACATCTGAACCCATATTGAATGTTTTGAATAATGCTATAGGATTCAACAAAATGATCTAAGCGCAGTTTTGAACATAGGCCCAAATAATTTTCTACGGGGAGTGCTCTGAGAAATTGTTCGGATTAATTCCAGCTGCCAAATATCACGAACGCACATCGCGTCAAAATTGACGATGCTATCCTCACCATCTGAATACTTGGCGGTATACCACTATGCATTTTACAAGTAGTTTTTTTCCTGGTAAAACTTCTATAAAAAGGGCAATGAGAGCAATAACTTATCAGCTTTAAGGAATGGAATGAAACATTGAGTTGTCCATGGTTGAGGAATTATTTGCTTAAACCGAAGGTTATTGAGAATCCATTTTTATTGAGACTATTTGCAGAGAGTTGTAATACCTAGACAAGTAAAATAGACATCAATAGCAAATGGGTTAAGACTGGGATATTTAAATGTAGTTACCTCACTTTCATTCAGGATGCATAAATCTAAGTTATTATATGTTTCATATAATTTTTCACTTATTTTAGATTTATTAGAGATCCAAATGCAATGTGATGTGCATTGAAATCCTCAGCCATAAAAATAGGTTTGGAAGATTTTGTATGACATTATTTAAATTCCTAGCATTCAAAGTACTTGAAGAAGAACTATAAGCACAGAGAGAAGTAATGTTGCCACAGGAAGTTTAAAAATACAACACTGTTTGTAAATCTCCTTAAAAAGCGGATGAAATTATCTACAATTTAAAATATGGTTCAATAAGAATTGCTACGCCACCATGTTTATTTGATATACATATTGTAACCAGGTATCTGCCAAGGCATGTTATTTACTTGTAAGGAGTCAATAGAGGAATCTTATTATAAATAATTTGTATATTAAATTGGGCCATTTCTAATACAGGAGTTTAAAGGTTAGAATAGAACACAATATTTTTTTATTCAATATAGATTAGAAGTAATTCTTATTGAGTCAATTTTACTTATACGAATACTACTATCCATAATTGAATGTTAAGATTTTTAATCAATAAGTCTTTAATTGACTTTGTTGCATTGTGTTAGCAATTTCAGCGTTATTTATAAATTGAGTTTTAAGTTCATCTAAAGAAAGCAAATTTTATTTACAGGTACAAGAGAATTAGGATGACTTTGATCAACATTAGTTTTATTTACAAAATCTAGAAAGTCATTTTCATATTTTTGATCATTGGTATTTTCGACAGCGCTCGCATAAATAATTTTGGACTCCTTTTCTTTACTTTTAATTATGCAATTTACGCAACAGAGTTCATTGGGTTTGTCACAAACTTTATAATACTGGTCCCCCGAACAGAGACTGCAGCACTGTTTGTCAAACATTAATTTGTAACACTGTTGCAGAGGTAATAAGAGCCGTGGTAGCTCAGATGGTTAACACTCGCTGTAAATATAACAGAACGCGAGTAACCCGTGTTCGATCCCC
>DWHP01007057.1:0-11127 GCA_018247895.1 Parnassius honrathi
TACGCAGAATGAACTAACTGTGTTTTGAAGTCTTGCAGTGGTATGCTTGGGTTTAGTTTTAATTTTATTAATTATAGAATCCCAAGCAGGTGGTAATGCCCAGCCTCCTTCTCTGTTGAAATCAGGATGTTTTTTTAATTTCAATAGCCTCACGTATGATCCTTGGTAGGAATCGATGTTCTCTCGCGAGGATTTGTGGTCTATCAAATCTGATGTAATGGTTGGGGCCATCATACGTACATCATACATCGTACATTAGATTAGATAAACCACAAATCCTCGCAAAAGAACACCGACACCTACCAAGGATGATACGCGAGGCTATTGAAATTAAAAACATCCAAATTTCAATAGAGAAGATGGATGGATGCTGCCATCTGCTTGGGATCAGATAATTAACAAAATTAAACCCAAACCCAAGCATATCACTCAAAGACTTCATGATACTATAAGCTACATAGTTTTGCGTAAATCGTACCAAAAATTAATATTCGAAAACTGAAGGTAGCCGGACTAACTATGACATTGGAACGTCAAACATCTCAGTCCCCCCCGTGACCATGGGTGCAGTAGAGTACCCAAAACGTCGGGATAATAAAAATAAGTTAAAGTAGTAATTAAACGCGATAGAATCCATGTATAATAGTTTTATTCAACATACTTAACAGTTAATTTTGTAATTGGTATAAGGTACGTGAGGGTAATATGGTCACCGTAAGCTTTGCCGCCCTGTAAAACCAAAACTAGGAGGAGGACAGAGACAAAAACACAAAATCGTATATTGTAACTAATATATTAAGAAAAAACTGGCAAACAAAACTTTGGCAATAATAAGGAACACATCGAAAAATAAATAAAAATAAATTTAAAGGAAATAACTACACTACAAAATACTAAAATCGACTAAAATATTAACTATATTGTCAACTGTCAAAATGGCGTCTCTAAATCGGTGCCCTTTTGAGCCTTTATTATTTGATTGACCGATGAAGAGCTGTCGTATCACAAAGTCATCTATGCTAAAAATGCTGTAGTTTTTGAGAAAAAAGAAAGTGACCATATTAACCGGATGACCATGTTACCCTCATGTACTATATATTTTATTAGTTCTATAAGAAGATTATCATATCAATAACATTACTTTTCTTGTTAAACGTTACATAACATAATAAACTAATTCTGTTATAATTAAATTATAACATTGGCACGTTGGTTCATCTCAGTGTGCGTCGCTTGTTTGTGCTGGTGTAAAGAAGGGTACAAATCGCTATATAAACTTAATATCGGCTAAATTGCCGGCGCCGGGGGAGGGCGCAGCGGCGGGGAGGGGTGAGTAAACATCTGGAGGTTTTATTGCCATGATCGCGAATCGATTCCGCTCATAAGCCGCTGTTACGAGATAATTTCATCTGCGGCGACCTCTCCCGGCCGTTATTAGTTTATTTAGTAGCTCGCCGCGGCCGCTGTGCACAGTTTAGCCGCGATCATTACTCTGTGGCCATTTATTTTAGCTATTTGTTTTGTACTTTAAATATTTGCTAAAGAGTTTAGAGCGATATTCATTCGCCGTCTTCCAATACATTTTGTCGGCAGCCTGATGACATTTCTATTTTGTCAAAGTAAACAAGTGAGATATCCGTTTAAATTTACTTGTTTATTTTATATACAAGTACTTTTGTCACTTACATTTACTTAATTATCATTCAGTATTTTTGCAAAACTATTTAAATTCATCCCAAAATAACTTGTAACTTCGTAACGTAGAGTAAGTAAACTTGTCTACGGAACTTCGTAGTGTAATACACTGTGTGACTTTGATGAAATACTGGAAGAAACCGGAAAAAAATTGTTAAATGAGTAAAATAAACTGACTGTTCTCTTTCAGGTTCATATGGCGGTGGAGCAAGAAAATTATTCATGCAATTTAATTCCCTTCGTGTCATCGTTATTATCATCATTCAAGGTCCACGGCTGAATTTAGGCCTCGCTCATAGATTGCCCCATAAGAAGGGTATTTGTCATAACTATCACGTTGGGTTAGTAAACGGCAGTGTTTTATAATGTTGAGTTAATATCAGGGAGATGTTGCTTCTCTTCTCCTGATACATTTTCCTTCCGTCACTTCTTACGAATCCTACGGGATGATACGGGGTGGTGAATTTTTCAACTCAGGCACCTCATGGGATGATATTAAGGTTGCAGCACAAATGAATCATGAGCTCAAGTAATAGCAGCGTAAAATATGCAGTGTAGAGAACCGAAAATTTCTTAAGCGATGATAGATGAAGGTGTCCGTGGGCCACAATATCCAGTTACTATCAAGTGGACGATGTACCCTTATTCTACCTTGCTTTAGTTGACAAATTATCCCTTATCTATCGGATGGTAGCTGATTTGACCTATTGACATATACATCTGTCTTCGATTAAGAATAAAAATACAGATACGTTGTCACCCTTGAGGATTAAGATGGATTGCCTCCTTTCTAATAAAAAAGGTCTTCGTTGTTCTACGCTCATACTAAGCTCAGCGGGGTGGTCCAGTCCCGACCGTGTCGATCCATTCGTGCTACAACCGACAGTTTGCCTGGCAGCCAGCGTTGGCTTGTTATTGGCCTCCTATAAACAGTTTTTCAAGACAAGCCAGCGCTGGTTGCTAGCACTGGCGGGAATAGAGTGCCTGTCTATTTTTCAAGTCAGTGACCTCCGTCTGCGTGCCCCGCAACCCCCATGCCAGTATAATAATTTTGTAAAATAAAAATTTAATTTAATACAACGATTTGCAAGAATAATCTGGAAATGAGATGAATCCCTTTGGCCTCTTCTAAACAACACGGCCCAGGCCAGCCCTTGCGTGTCTGTGGCAACGTTACTTCGTCCAAACCTTGCTTTATACAGCTGCAGCGTGGCTTTACCACGTATAAAACCGCAGCAGCATTTAAAGTGCGAGACATTTGCTCCACCTCCTGAACGTGGCGATTAGACCAATTGCTCTTTACAATGACACTATATCTAAGAGGAGAAGACGAATACAAATCCCTAAATAAATGAGTGCAGCAAAAATTCCTATTCAAAATATATAATGTAAGTTAGAGTGCTAATTTCTAATATGGCGTCTCTTAAAACTTAACCACATAGTCCATAAAGTTGAGATAGTTAGTAGGATTAAACAATTAATCATAACTTTGATTTTTTTTTGAAGTTATGTTATACTAAAGTAATATAATCATAACAGCGATTTCTTATACTCGTATTTACGCGAACACTACACGTTGATTAAAACTACTTTTACGGATCGCGTCTAATTTATTTTATTTTCAATTTCCGACGTTTCGGGTGCTTTCCAGCACCTATGGTCACGAGGGACTGAGGTGACCGACGTCTCGATGTCAGTGTTACCTCGGAGTACCTTCAGCCTTTTAATTATTATTTATGGTCCGATCTACCCAGAACCAACTTACTGTGTCTTGAAGTCTTACGGGGTATTCTCGGATTTAGTTTTGATTTTATTGATTACGGGAGCCCAAGCAGGCAGTAGTACCCAGCCTCCTTCTCTATTGAAATTAGGATGTTTTTTAATTTCAATAGCCTCACGTATCGTCCTTGGTAGGGATCGGTGTTCTTTCGCGACGATTTGTGGTGTATCAAATATGTTGTAAAGTTCGTCTAGGAAATGATACTTCACGTTAGCTATATGTTCTTTTACGCGGGTTTACGCGGGAATTGAAATAAAAATCTATTTAAGCAGAATGGCGCTGAGTTGTTCCATGGCAACATGTATTTATATCATCAGGAGGACAATTTGAAGATAATCTCATAAAAAATTGAGGTGGAATAGTTTTCAGTACTCATGCGCCGATTCCTCCTGTACTATAATATGTAATTGGATTTGTTGTAGAGTATTTTAATTTTGTAGATATTCTTCCAAATTTTAAAAATAGCTTTGTGTTAAGTATATTTTAATATCTAATGAAATAAAATATTTATTTTAATTACATATTATTACTATATGAACCTTTAAGCGTGGTTAAAGTAAAATTTAATAATATTAATAAATTTTACTTTAACGTGGCGTCTTTCTCGACATAGAAAAGGCGTTGGACAGGGTGTGGAACTCGGGACTAGTATATAAACTGCACGAACAGACCAGTGTCCCCCCTGCTATGTTACGGCTAGTGGCGTCTTTCCTGTCAGACAGGAAGTTCTACGTCTGCGTAGAGGACGCCGAATCCGCAACGCGTAACATCAGAGCCGCCGTTCCACAGGGCAGCTGTTTTTCTCCAGTCCTGTACGCGACTTACACTAACGATATCCCGACACTGGCAGGACAGCTGCGTGAGTGGTGAGATGTGGAGCTGGCGTTTATGCTGACGATAGCGTCTATTTCACCACGTCCAGAAGAGCCCACATCGGCACTGCCAGAATGCAGCGTCTGCTGGACCTGTTGCCACCTAAGCTAGATGAGTGGAAGATGGTCGTCAACGTTGGTAAGACAACCGCTCTGCTCACGAACGCCTGTCTCAGGAACCTACCACCTCCGCTAACACTCAATGGCCAGAAGATCGCGTACGAGAAGGCCGTGACCTACCTTGGGTGCAGGATTGACAGAACGCTGCGCATGACCGCGCACGTCGACTTCGTCGTCCGCAGAGCCAGATGTACGCGGGCGATGCTCCGTCCAGTCCTGGCACCCAAGTTGTGTGAAGACTAAACTTAAAATATTCAAAATATGTATAAGGCCTATTGTCACCTACGCTGCTCCGGCCTGGTACGCGCTTCTGAGTGATCCTCTGAGGCGGCGACTGCAGGCCCCGCAGAATTTGACATTGAGAACCATTGTCGGTGCGGGTCGTTACGTCCGGAATGACGTCATAGCGGCCAACCTCAAGATTGAAACTATACAGGAATTTGTGGCCCGGTTGGCACGCGGACTGTTCGACCGCGCAGACAACAGGCCACACACGCACCTCATTGTTTGTCACAGGGAATGAATTGAGATGTTTGATATCTCAATGTCATGTTTAACCCGGCTATCTTCAGTTTTTGTGTATACATTTTTGGTCGATCTATGCAGAGCGAGCTTATCAGCTATCTTGAAGTCTTGCAGTGGTATGCTTGGATTTGGGCTTAATTTTGTTAGTTATAGGATCCCAAGCGGGCAGCACCCATCCATTTTTTCTATTGAAATTCTTATTTTTTTAATTTTCATGGTCATCCTTGGTAGGAATCGCTGTTCTTTTGCGAGTATTTGTGGTCTATCGAATCCGATGTAATGGCGGGGACGATCTTTAAGATGTCCACATACTGCTCAACTCCCGGAGCTACGATTCAAAGGCCAAAAATTAATATACAAAGACGAACGATAGCCGGGTTAACTATGATACTGAGACGTCAAACATCTCAGTCCACCCCGTGACCATGAGTATTGTTAAGCACTCGAAATGAATGACTTGGGATTAAAAACAAGTAAATTATACGCGATAAAGTCCGTAAAAATAGTTTTATTCTGTGCCTTGTATTCGCGTAAATATAAGAAACGACTATAAATTTAGCTGACCGTGAATATTAATGAAACAGATTTGTAGCAATCCTGTCTTACACACTCCCTCGCAATTTAATTCGTTTGCGATCAAACTGCCTCCCGCGTTGACGTCATAATGTAGACTCAGTAATGAGTCCGGGACGACTGCCTGGTTTATTTCAATTGAGAATCATAACAATGCAGTTAGAGAGGGGGAATGGGGTGGTGAGGAGTGGGGGGCGGGAGCTAATGAGCTGATCGCTGTAATTAGCGAGGTAACAATGTGGATGTCAGAGGCATCGCTCTGTCGCAGACATATTGCTCTGGTGCGCTGAGACCGAGAGAGAATGGCACGCGACCTGTTTTATTTATCTTGTATGAGAGTTTGATTGAGAAAGTTTTTAACAAGAATAAGTCATATTATGAGTGCGCAAAATTACACGGAATGAAACTAATTCTTGCGACTTATTCACTGACTTTTTATCCTGTAATGATGACAAACGAGCACACTGTCGTCTCGATAGCAAATGGATATTGTAACCTAAGACACTTACGAGTACATCTAGGGTTGCCAGCTCCTTTTTTATGTTTTAGAAGATTTGATAGGATACACATTAATAAATCACTCTTTTTCTATAAAATAATATTTAGCGCATCACCTGAACATAATTTTTAAACTCTTTGGCAACAACTGGCGGAGAGAATATCGAACACGCGCGGTGTTGCGCGATATAAGCGAAAGAGGATCATCTTCAAATGCACTAATGACGGATGGCGCAAATATGCGTACGTTACAACACAAAATACAAGAAAGCAGTAGCACTTCGTTGCAAATGTATAAGCAAAAACGGTTGCCACGTTACCAACGATACGACGCTCAGCTAGGAGTGAAACCTCTTAATCGCCGATCTAACCAGTTTTTAAGACTTGCCTTTATATTTTTTTTTCGTCACTCAAGTGCATGGTCCTTCCCTGGTCGAGCTTACATATTTGTACTGCTTCATAATATGTAGTAGCGTGGCTCTACCGCGTACAAGACAACCGAAATAATAGGACGTCGCATTCGTCAGAAGTGTTTATTTTTATATGTCAAAAGGTGTAAAATAGAAGTACACCGTGATGTTAAGTGCTTGATGTGGTCCATAGACATTTACATGTATCTTTGACTAGGAATCAAAATGGAGGTGCGTTGTCATGCCTGAGGATAAAGATGGAATGCGTCGTTTCCAGTAAAAATGATCTCCGGTTCCCTACACTCACCACACGGGACACAGCAGCGTTAATCTGCTATTTTACGCTAGTATTCTTTCCGAGAGTGGTCCTTTTCGGTGGAGCCGACAAATTAAAACCATAACGTAGCTGCAGCTTGACTCTGCCACGTATGTTTACCACGCGGGTGTAGCTTGCAGCCTGTGACGCTTTAGAGATGAAGACTAATCTTAAAAAAACCGTTGATCAGATATTTTTAAGCGGCAGAATGTTACGAAGAAACAAAAAACAACGTATCTGGGTAAAACTAGAAAAGCTTCTGTGAAATTTTCTACTAGTTATTCACGGCATTTATATATCTATTCCCAACTAAATACCAAACGAAACATGTAATTACATTTTAATCGTGATACGTAAATATAAAATCATACTGGAATCATTTCACCTACATTAAACTCTAATCCAAATTGAACAAAAATAATCACAGTTACAATGTCATAGAATTTAATTTCTAATGAACCGTCATACCACTATATCCCGAACTTTAAATTGGAACGTTTTGCACGGCATTAAGATCTATTTTTAAACAAACAAAGTACAAATTAGCAGTCAAAGTGTACGCGTGAAGTCCAACAGTTGTTCAACCGCGATTACAGTTCATCAGCAATAATCGATAGAGCGATTGATAATTTGGTGATAATTGCACCTGTATTGAGTTACTTTCGTAAATTGCTTAAGCTATGACATTACGGTTACGGACGATGTTCTCTTTATATTTTTGTATTTACTTTATGCACAGAATGCCGCTATGGTGGCCGTGGTAGCTCAGATGGTTAGCGCTCGCTGTAAGTCACAGTCACACGAGCAACCCGGGTTCAATCCCCGCCGGCACCAGTGAAATAGTTAAATGCAATTTTAAGTGCTGATTTATCACGTGCTTGACGATGAAGGAAAACATCGTGGGGAAACTTGTATGTCCGAGAAATAAAAAAAATATTTCGAAGACATGTGAAGTTCGCATAAACATGTGGGGCCGCTGCCCCACCGCAGTGGATATTTCCTTGTCCTAAAACCCTCCCAGAAATGAGAGGAGGCCTGTGCCCAGATGTGGGACGTATACAGTCTGTAACTTTATCTTTTTACAGAATGCTATCGTGAAATAGCAGCACAATGCTGCTGTGTCTCGTGTGATGTGCGACAGTAACTGAAGACCTTTTACCGACATTGAGGCGTTCCATTATTCCTAACAGCTGTAACAATGCATCTGCATTTTGACATTTTTGACAATCTCATTTGTCTGGTGGTCGTGAACGCATCTGCTAGTCGTGTGGCGCAGCCTGGCCTGGAGTAAAGAAAACATTCGCAATATTTCTTTGTCCACGTGCCTCGGACAGAACGCAAAGCCATTGCGTTGGTCGTGTCGGACTATCTCATAAAATTTTCACTTTTGACTGATTTTCAAAAGCTTTTACAGTTACGTATATACACATTTAATCGTAGGTTTATTCGTAAGCCTATCGCGATAAATGATGCGACCCGTCCAACAAATCATTAGACTACTTAACTAGAATTGAACAGCTGTGAGCTCCCACGCGTGATGGATAGCCGGCTAATATCATTTTTATTGCATGTTATTACATTATGTGTCCGCTGCATCGAGTGTCGGCGGGCTATATAATAAGCTTTATTATGGCTTAGTGCGATAATCAGACAATTATCCTGTCATAATAAACCACAGAATCAAAATGTAAATGATTACTTACGTACTTTCGAGTTATACTACCATAATACTAATGAAATAATAAAACTCGCTTGGTGGTTTGCAACAGACTAACCTTTATTTATAGTCACCTAAAAGGAGTAGGCAGATTTACACTTATATACCAATAGATGGCCTTAGTAGTACGATATTTTGTTATTAAGTTACAATTTATTTATAGCACCCTCTCTTAACAAAATATCCCGATAATTGCACAAGTTTTAAAAATTCCGTTTACAAACGGTTATAATTATTTTAACAATAAAAACAATTTTAGAAACTACATACTTATTTTAATTTACTTCCCCTATTACCATTAGATCTATAAATTTGTAATGTTTATTTGTACAAAGTGCTTTAGTAAATATATCTGCTGGTATAGAAGAGGTTGGTACGTAACTATTCTTGACTTTATTATTCACCACACATTCTCTAGTATAATGATGGCGTACATCAATATGCTTAGTACGTTTGTGGAACATCGGATTAGAAGCCAATTTTAAAGAACTTTGAATGTCACTGTACAAGCTTAAAGGTTCATTTTTATCATACATACCAAGTTCTAATATTAAATTTTTCAAATAAATTGCTTCTTTACAAGCCTCTGCAAGCGCCATATACTCGGCCTCAGTACTAGACAGGGCAACTGTTCTTTGCTTTCGAGACTCATAACTTATTACACAACCTGACAATATAAAACAATATTCTGTATAAAACCTTCTATTAATGTTACAAGATGCCCAGTCGGCATCAACAAAACCATATAAATCGGTATCATTTTTTCTTGAAAATTAAACCAATATGTAGTGTTTTGCAAATACCTAACCATCTTTTCAATTGTTTCCAATGTATATCGTAATAACATGTGTTATATTGGCTCAGAATGCTTACGCTATAAGAAATATCTGGCCTTGTGAGAACTGAAAGATACATCAGTGATCCAGCCAATTGTTGATAAGGATAAGTCTCAGTACAATGGTCATTATCGGCCCTTTCTAATTTTAAATTTACTTCCATTGGAGTATCTGAAGTTTTGCAATCAATCATTTTAAATTTTTTCAAAATATTGTCAATGAATTTCTCTTGGTCCAAGGTTACATAATTCTTTTGAACATTTACGTTCATGCCAAGGCAATTTATTTTGTTTGACCCAAATCTTTAATTTTGAAATCCGACTCTAATACACTTATCAACCCTTTGTAACTATTATCGCTGTTGTAAAATACAAAAAAATCATCGACGAATACAGCTACATAAACTTTCAAATTATTATGACATTTCATGAATAGACGCGGTTCATATTTAGATTTCTAGAAACCTACTTTAACAAATTGGATCCCACTTTTATGTACCAGGCCCTGGCTGACTGTTTTAGCCCATATATGGCCTTTTTTAACCTTAAAACTTTATTTATTTTAAAATAAGAATTTTTTGGTATTTCCGTAAATACATATTCATCAATATTACCATTTAGGAAAGCTGTTGGTACATCTAAAGGGTTCATTTCTAAGTCTAAATGAACACGCAAGGCAAAAAGTAGTCTCAAGGTAGAATAACGCACAACAGGAGAAAATGTTTCATTGTAGTCTACATCTTTGATTTGTGTGAAGCCCTTAGCCACAAGTCGGGCTCTATAGCGCACATTACCACTACCGTCACATTTCTCCTTGAATACCCACTTGTTTTTCACTACTGTGCCCTCACTTGGCCTATCCACTAAAACCCACGTGTCATTGTCCTTAAAAGATTTCAGTTCTTCTTGTAAAGCCCTGCAAGAGCTCCCTTTTGGGTCCTATAAGGGCGTCCCGTAGAGATAATTGTTCACTAGTAAAGTCTTCAACACACATGTTGGAAAAACCGTACCTCTCTGGTACACGACGAACACGCTTTTCTTCTTGAATAACAGCATCACTCTGAGTAGCGACCAAACTGTCATCTGTTATTAAGCACTCACCATATTCGTCATCTTGATCTTGACTCTCCATAACCACAACATCCCGTGCCATAGTTATTTTATTTGTTTTCTGGTCATATAATCTGTAGCCTTTGGTATTTTCTGAATACCCAACCAAATGTAACACTTGCGATTTTTTTGTCCCACTTGGTACGTCTCACTTTTGGAATGTGGACCATAACTGGACTCCCAAACACTCTAATATCTTGTAGATCGGATTTTCTGCCAGTCCACATCCCATACGGGGTAGTATTGTTGTCCAAAACTGCTGCTGGTGATCGATTTTTCAAATATACTGCCGTATTCACGGCCTCCGCCCATAGTTTGTCGAATGAAGCGTTATGCAGAAGACAGCGCTTTTTTACAATTGACCTATTGTACCTTTTACTTAAGCCATGCGACATGGGATAATTCATCAAAAAACAGTTCCCTATACATCTGTTCCGGTGTATAGGGAACTGTTTTTTGATGAATTATCCCATGTCGCTTTAAGTAATTTTGCATCTCCACTAAGTAGAATTCGCCACCGTTATCGGACCGCAATGTCTTAATCCTTTGTGACCGCTGATTCACTACCTGCTCTTTGAATTCACTGCTGTATCATCAATAACAACAGATAGTATCTAGCCAAACCAAGTGATTTCTTCTCCATGGGGCCACACAGGTCTGTATGAACCACTTCTAG
>DWHP01007058.1:0-11126 GCA_018247895.1 Parnassius honrathi
CGGCTGCGGCGGGTCGGCGGAGCGCTGGCGCGGCAGCTGCGACGAGTCCAGCACGATCGACGGCCGCGGCCGCGGGTTCTCGCTCTGCATGTGCGACAGAGACAGCTCGCTCGACGCGTTCGTCTCGCCTGCTCCAGATTAAAACAGATTTATTTGACGAGATATTTAGTAACTGTGTAGTTGGGGTGTACATCCACTACCTCATATCGTCCCGTAGGTGTTGTAAAAGGCACAGAAGGAAACCGGGTAAAAATTAGAAATATTTGGCAGGTGAAGGAAAAGAGAGTGAAGAGAGAGGGGAGTGGGGAGTATCCTCGATATCACTCACATGCAAAGGTAATATATACACCGTGCTTGACAAAAATTGAAAATAAAATTACAAAATCCTTGAGACCCCATACATTTTGAGGTTCAAAATGATAACATTTATTTATCTCCCGTAGGATTAGGAAGGGGGAGCGGTGGCATCCCCTATCACGACTGTAAGGATTTCTGAGTGGTGTAAAGTATACAAATATCATTTCTTTATTGTTTGTAAATATCATTTCTTTATTGTTTGTTAACATTTATTAAGAGAGTATATACCACAGAAGAACAAAAATACCATAGAAGTATCATTATATGATAATAGTCCTTGACATCGACTTAACGTCCTTGTCGCATTCACACAATATTATGTATGCTATCCAGCTTTTACAGTAATATTGCATACTTTTTGCCACGTTTTACTAATTTGTAGGTTATAATAATTTTCTTTTATTCTTTCGAAAACAGTATATTATTGCGAGTGGTATTGTTATAATCGGGGACCAAACCTCTACCAAATAACACCTTACTTCCCCGAACTCCTGCCAAACAGTTGTAAATCTAACCCGGAAACAGACCAAAAGTTGGGCTGAAGCCTCTTCTTGCCAACCTTGAGATGGTTAGATAGTCTATGTTCCCTATGTTCAGCGGTGGACTTTAATATCACAATTCAGTTTTTATGCTATTACCTGAAATAGAGTCCCATCCCTCATGCGCAAGGTCCGTGGAAACTCCAAGGCAAAATCTGATAAATTTGATTATGCCATCGTAGTGCACAGGATGCGTATGCACATGCATGTGCCTGGTGTCATGGCCTATCTAAATGATATTGTTAATAATAACCAACCAGATTAGAATACTGATATCTTGAATTGGTAATTGGTGCTGCTGTACCATGTCACACATATCAATTCATAATAAGAACACACTCTTAACTCTTACCTTGGGATGTAATCTAAAGAACTCTGTCACACCATTAGGTGCCTTCCTATCTGCAAACGTAATAGGAGACCAGTAGCGCGACAGGTTAATTTTGTCCTCCTATTGCCCCATCAACATGGTAAGAAGATGTGGAGGGAGATCAAATGTGAGATTCCACAGGGCAACTTCACGTATTAACTGGTTCCCGATGGTGTCGATGCTGTATGCTATGCCGACCATAGTCTGGTGGTCACCAGCATCACTTATATATTTAGGCCATCTTTGAGGGCCAAGGAGCTCGATGAGCTTGAGACGAAAATGGTCATCGCAAAAAAACCGCGAGTTAGGGTTGGAAATAGCATCTCACTTGAGTGGACAGGGAATCGACTTGTGCGTTTGCGTCGGTGGGTCTGAGGTTAGAGAGGCAGTACATAGATTACCTGGATGAGGTTCTGAGAAGCTCTTCGAGCGTCTAGTTCTCCGGAATGAGAGGGTGGCAAGTGCTACGCTTAGGCTGCTGCCTAATCTGAAGGGACAGAGAGAGGATCGAGTTGCCTATATGCGGATGATATGTTAGATATAAAATCTACAGTGTCCAGCAGGGTTTTACAGATTGTGCAAAGGTACCGCAGATGCTTTGAGGTGGAAACAGTCTTGTCTCTGTTTCTACATCTGTATATTCTGGTAGGTATGGATGCGCGGGTGTACGATCGGATCCACTTCCTTCGTCAGGTAATAGTTAGCCGGATGGGATACACGAGACATTAAACGGTAGGAGCGACAAAACGCTTTGATAACATGGCACACTCTGCCTAACGAGGAGCGCTATAACTCAAGCACATTCAAAACCTGGACTCAGAGAGGTGTAGGAAGTTGTCTAAAATAATTAGCAAACAAATAGGTTACCTGCTGAAATTTTACCTAAATTAAATTTACCTAAGTTAAAATTTTACCTGAATGTTGTCTTGGTACTGGTAGGAGTACATCCCCGCAGGTGTCATCATCTAACAAAGGTTGAAGCGGTGATGGCAGCTCACGACTGTCGATTGCGGATGACCGTCGTAGGGAATGTCTATTATGTCAAGAAAAGACGTGAAGAAATTTGTACTTAGAACTTATTATAAATATGTTGTTTTTTTAGTATAAGAGTGACGAACGAGCCCACCGTCCACATGCTGGTAAGTAAATGCTGTGGCGCATAGACTTCTGTGTTTATTCCCAATAAAAAATGCAGGTGAGTTATCATCCCTGAGTATTAAGATTGATTGCCTGGTTTGAGTAATAATGGTCTACGGTTCTCTACACTGGTCTAGTACTCTCACCATACAAAACAGCAGCATTAAGCTGCTATTTTACGCTGGTATTAATTGATAGTCTGTACTTCCTAGGCCGACATTTTTTCGGACTGCAACTACTTAGAGACCTTCAAGAAATTCTCCTGATTTTGCAGATGTTCATGGGCGCTTGTGATCACTTAACATCAGATGTGACGTAAGCTCGTTTGCCTTCTCTTCCATAAAAAATATAGTAACCAAATCGGAAACGGGAATAAGCGTTAAAGATGCGAAACGTCTAGTACCCATGTTTAGTAGTCGATTATTTTCCTTAGGTTTATTTTATTTTCCTTAGGTAGGCATAGGCGTCGTCAAGTACGTGCTAAGTTTAACTTGAATTGCAAATAACAATTCCTAACTAACGTCATCAGTCTCACTTATTAGACATGGCAGAAGTATGCTGTAATGGTTTTAGAACTGTTGTGGCTCAACCGGGGAAAGACCACACTCTTACAAGAATACCAGCGTAAAATAACAGCTTAATGCTTTATACAATAAATAGGCATTTCATCTTAATCCTCAGGGTGACTACGTATCTGCATTTTGATTCTAAATCGAGAATAAATGTAGTTGTTTATGGGCCAGAGCATCCACTTACCATGAGGTAGAATTTTTTACGTTGGTAACCCTTATTTTATAAAAACAAGTCCCGGGCTCCTTACCTCTGATGTGATAAGCGGCGGTCGGCCACGCTCAGTAGCTGTGAGCTGCGCGGCGCGGGCTCGTCGCTCGCGTTCACGCACACGCTGATGCTGACCGCACTCACCTCGCCCCCCGCGCCCGCCGCGCCTACCGCACCCGACCCCGACCCCTCGCCACCCTCCTCCTCCTCGAATCTGCCCAGGACAGACTCCATTGCTAGGCTACAGTCGAGTGACATTGTCTTTTGTAATGTTAACATTATTTTTTGTAGATTTATTTATAAGACTTTTGAGTAACTTTAAAAAAGGAGGTTCTCGACTCGACTATAGGTTTTTTTGTAGGTTACGCGATATTTTGGTCAAATATGAAGTGATTTGAATAATTATTTGTTTATTAAATGTCTAGACATGAGTCTTTGTATGAGAAAGATAAAGTTGAGATTGTGATACTCCTTAGTTTACTTGAAAAGGGAAAAAAAACCTAGAGTATAAAGTGAAAACCGATTAACGACACCGTCGACGAAAATACGACAAGGAACTAAGAACAAATTGATGTTTATGTAAATTTCCATATTTTTTTTACTGCTCAAGTTTTGAATTAATCACAAATGCCGCCTCTCCTATAAAAAAGGGAGGAAGGAAACGTTTGATTTATAGTTTACTTTTTATCAACCCTTTTCAATTCGTGCAGCGGCAAAGAAGCTATGATAAATCTATCTTATTACATTTGATATTAACATCGCTAAAGTTACTCAGTGATATAAAAGGATGCTCTTGCTTAACGATCTTGGCTCTGACAACCGATAAACGACGCTATTTCCTTTCGAGAATGCCAATATCAAATGTCTTAAGTAAGGGAGTAGCATCATGTGAGGCTTTGTGCGCATCAACTCGCCGTCCAGCTCGGTGAGGGTAAGTATATTTCTTATTGCTGCATACTTGACCAGCAGTGAATAAAGAAAGGCTGGTAAAAATTGTATTTAGTGAAAATTAACGCAGTAAAATCTTCCACTAGATGGCGTTCCGTGAATAAATTAAGAATTGTTTGGATTAATTCCAGCAACCAACCACATTGCAAGACGATCATAAATTTATTCACCATTATCTTGTTGGTTGGATACAACATTGCGTAATCTACTTAGCTATTTTAGGTATAAGAAAGGAGCTTACTCCTTTTCCATAGCTCAAAAATGCACCCGAAATTTCTCAGATACTGTCGACGTTTACGGGCGGCGATCAGATCGATTAGGTTGAATAAAATGATTAATTATTTCAATAAGAATGTACACGGGTGAAACATCACTTACCGCCGCTGTATAAGGTTCTCCATCATAATGTAGTCGTCTTCCTCGGCACCTCTTAAATGCTCCTTCTCCATGAACAGAGCAAACTCAGGGTTGGACATCTCGCTGGCGTGACGCCTCCGTACCGACGGCGACGCCGCTCTAGCGGGAGACAGGAGACGTGATGTTATTGGTGTCCTTGAACGAAAGGGACTGGTCAGCAAAGTTTGATTGTACTCGTAGTTTTAGGAAACTATAAAGATTCAAGTGGCAGTAAACTAGTTTCATGGGTATAGCTTGTTGCCGGTTTTATCTTAATTACTATTAATCTGTATTTCACCTTTTTACCGACCTAGATTTGAACCACTCTAACTATTTCTGCCAATCAGAAGTACGAGTACATCCGCTACTGCTTTAGAGTATAGTTCCAGGCTGTGAGATATTTTGTCTTACGTCTCAATACGTGACAACGCATCTTTTATCTTTTCTATTTATGGCTAAACACATATCCACAGCTGTTTACTTGTGGTGAACTATTAACTCATTCGTGAGACTAGTAACTTGTTAATGACGTATTATGGCCACGGCAACGCTATTATGCTTACAGTTTACTTTGTTATATGTTGCATTGTTTAAATTACTTCAGCCCGTTTAGTTTTAAATTGTCATACTGATAATATGTGAATAACTTTTAAGAAATACTATATTCTGAAATGTGATGTTAAACGAAGGGATTTCTAAAAATGAATAAGCTACAGTAGCCTTATTAATACTTAAGGCTGGTTAAGGGAACGGACGTCAAACTTAAAAAAGTCGTAGTATCGTCTGCCAATTGATTTATTACATTAATATGAATTTTACTAGCTCTGTATTGCAGTTAGGCACTAGGGTAAAAAATATATGTCAGTTTCTATTATTGAGGCCAAATATCAAGTATTGGTAAATTATCTTGTATGAAAGATGGTGGTTTGAATTATAGTTCTTCTTATTGGATTGTGAAGTGTTTAAATGTTAATACTTCACCCCGTTATAGAAGTATTAAGAGACTAAGTTTTATTGCCGTCTTTTGAAATTTCTATTAAAGAACATAGAAAATTTTTTCGTTAACTATTTTGTTCATTTAATTATCTGCAATCCGATTAAAGTTTTGAATACAATGCCAATAAAAATCAACCAAACTAATCAAATCAAATAACTGCTGTGTTGCTGACACTGCTATGTTCTGTGGCCAGAAAGTTGTGATCGTTTCTTTGACCGGTTCAAAAAAACTAAAGGTATGCAAAAATCAAATTTTAAACTGGTTTATCATTTGTTCTGGGCAGGGACCAATATTTCAACAGTGAGTTCCAGTATACAAGTATTATCTATTGATTCAGTGAATCGAAACCATTGTTAGAATTATGAAAAACTTTATTATTCATTAAATACAGGTTATTATAAGTGATTTACCTATGAACATTTACTTCACAATTACGTACAAATTGCAAACTTAACAACCATGGAGTGTAGAGGTAAGGAGAATCGTCTCTGTGTATTAAAAAGTGTCCGCAGGAAAGCGTTAAATAAGGGTGGTACCACTGTAGCTAGAGGGTAAATTCTAAAGAACTTTTTATAACTTCTTATTGTACAAACTTTCATTTTAACTATTTTTTATAATAATTACTTTATTGTGTTCAAATCAGTAAAATTTTTTATTTTCAAAATCACTTTCAACGTGTTTCACGGCGACTTTTTCTAGGTTATATTATAAATAAGCTAAATTATTTTAGATAACGTGAGTAGTTGAGGTTTTAAATACTGCAGTTTCATCAAATACTCTAGTCTGTCAACGCAAATATTAAATTCTTTAACTCAGCTCACTTCACTCCGTTGACAACTGCTAAGTTCATTTCATACCCTCTAGCTACTCTAGCGCTTTTGTGGACAATTTTTGACCTGTTATTTACTAATTATAGATGGACACTTTTACAATTATTCTCCCGTGTGAGACAGTTCTCCTTACCTCTAAACTCCATGTTAACAACGTTGACAGCTGCCATACTTCACGATGGTATGGTAACGTACCTAGTTATACATACATATTATAACTTTAAACGATCTGTTATACTACTTATCTATGTTAAACATTATCTATGAGATTGAGTGCTGATGTGGTCAACCGTGATCATTTTGTCATTAAAATCTGCAATTTATTATAAAAAAGGGAACCTTTTAGACATCACAATAATTTTTTGTTGATAAAAGTTAATAATTACCTTGGCGTGTGCGGTGGCGAGAACAAACCATATACGGTCTCCAGTTCATCAGTGATGCTGGTGTACTCGTGCATAGCCAGCAGTAAGGAGCGTGGGGCTCCCCCGACTCTAGTGCGGCCTGGGGGTACACCCGCGGCGCCACCAGTAGCTTCCCAGCCACACTGACGTCCTGGCAGAAAGGAAAATTGTTAAATTTTTTTTACCGGATTTCACTTTTTAGTACGTATTAAGAAAAACACTGAAGTTGTATACATCTCAAAATTTAAATCGCTCATTAGTAAATTTCTTATGATGACATGATGTCTCGCTCGTTCTATGCCAATATAATTATAAATACCTACACTTTATTTGCTTTATTTATAATTAAGATCTAGTAACAAAATTTATAATTAAGACCGAACACTACCCGTTAAATTATACTTAATTTAAATTTACTTTTACTTATTTTTAATTCCCGTTGTAGGTACTTTACAGCAGCCATAATCATAAAAATAAGTAAAAATCTAACAAATTAGACTAGCAATAAAATACTTAAGTATTTTAAAATTGATTATAATCAACAATTTCAACAGATTTTTAAATATCTAAAAGTATCTAAAATGTACGCACGTTATTTATAATTTAAAATTTCTTTTTAAGAATTGTGAATAGCTCATGGGCTATATATAAAAATACTTTTAATTGAAAGTAAAACTATTTTAAAGAATAAAAGAGGATAAATTATTGTCACCTTATGAGTCGGTGCTAAGACACAGTGTACAGGAAAAATTATCCGTGTTTTTCCCCGCTGGAGCCGATCTATTTGTAATGTGCGAGTCTACTGCGAGAATATACATAATATGTCGACGACTATCTAATCCCTAACTTTCAAAGCTCGATGAGACAACATGACCGAAGAAAAATCAGGCACATGACAAACGCAACGGCGTTCTTTCCGAAGCTCGGGGGTCACTTCCTGACACCGGGCTGTTGTTGAGAACTTCTTTGACAGAAAAAAGCAATAACTAATTAATCTCACCCGACCATGCACTGATTAAGCTGATTTTTTATTCACCGATCGTATTGGTCCCATTTACAATCTTGTGAACAAATATGTTTTTGAATAATTTAGTTATATATGATAAAGTTATATTAACATTGCCATTACTAGAATTTTGCCTTACCTGTTACAGAATTATGTATAGACCCGGCGTCCACACCAGAGTTATCAGGCTCAGAATGCGTCTGACTGTGCTGCCTTCGAGGAGCCAAGTGTTGAGCAGAATAGTGTCCGCCCATTCCGCAGTCGTTTCCACCCTCTGACCGTCTGCGATTATTTTCGTAACTTACTAAAACTGTTTATATTTTTTCGTATAACAATATGCATCATTAATTTGATGACCCCAACGACAACTTTGGATGATTTAAATTTTCCAATTTAATAGAAAATGAGTTTCATAGTATTATAATTACTCGTTACTCTTAAAATAATATAAAGTATTACAAAAATATCTTTCATGAAATATAAGAGTGAGATAATACAATATAAAGACTGTAAGAAATGTGAAACCAGTTCAAAATTTAATTCTTTTATTTTATCTGAATATGAACTAAGTGCGATTTATTGTTATTAATTTATAACAGTAAGTTTGACAGTGAGAAAATTGTGCTTATAATTTCAAATGTTTCGTGATGATATATGATGACTGAAACAACAGTAAGTTAAAAAGATGGAAATGTGTTAAGATAATTGAATAAAATAGAAGAAGTGTTATTGAGAAAACTCATTAAGAGAAAATATAAGGAAATTTTGTTATTTTTTATGAGTCTGAAATTATTATATGTAATTGTTTTAAATAATTATAGGTAAAAATTACATTTAATAGACCAATGAAGAAATACGACATATATTCGTCCAATAACTTAATGCATACCACTTTTCAAATCAATGTTATATACAATTAAATACATCGATAATATTTGCATGTGTAAAAAACATACTATGCAATGTTACGTATTAAATTTCCTTATGGAAGCGTGTGTATGAGCTGTAATATACAAACAGTGATAACATGTATACAAACGCTACATCTAGCTACTCGAACATCGCTAAATTTACAAGCTAAGCGGATCTCCAATTGACTCTATTTGACTTACTGTTTCCACAACCGTCTCCTAACAGATGCAAGAAAGTAACAAAAAATGAAATTAAAAACAATAATGATGGAGAAAATTTTGATTATTTTCTAAACGCTTAAGCCAATTCTTAATTAATGATAAATAAATATAATATATAAGTAGTGACTTAATAAATGGATAACGAAACGAAATGTACTGTTTAAAATAATTATACATATTTGATAAAATGAAGTTTTAGAATACTTTGAATAAATTTTTTTAAATTTTTGTCGTATCTTACGAATACTCATCTTGTTGTAATTTTGCACGATTTGCGTGTGAACTCAGGAATTTAAAAGCTTCGTGTTCATCTAAATCTATACTTCTTACTTTCTCTATCAGATAATTAGCCTCGACAAACAAATAAAACATAATTTTCAGCAACCAATAAATATTCTTAATGAAACTATTTTTCTAAATATGTGCGTAATCCCTTCTCCCATTTTACTAAAGCGAAAGAACGAAAGTTTCATTACACACCGTCTTGTGTTCGTAGTGCGTCGAGTCCCGGCAGAGACTGTTCGTGGACGAAGGCTGTGTGTGTCGGGAATAATTTCTCGCATTTCTGGTAAGAAGGCGTCGTCGGTAGCTGATAGAGCTGGCATCAAATATAAAACACATTTTATGAACACAAGTTAATGTCAGTAACAACTATGTAAAGTATGTAACAACTTTGTGTAGTAGTTAAATTTAGACACTTTACAGGTAATAAACATTATACAAACTTCTTGCAACTAAGCGTTAAGGAAAGTCTTTCATGGTTATGGTTAGTCTGTAAATGATTCAATATGAAATCCGGAGCTCTACTAATAAAGAGCATTTGGTATAACCATTACACTTGGTAGGCGTATTAGTCGATTGCGATACTAGGCGTCTCTCACCATTGATACTTCACATGGTCGGTCTTTCCCTCGTCATCTTTTACGACATACATAAGATGAAAGTTAAGTCAATGAATTTTTACATGTCTAATTATTTAAACTTTTACTTAATAAGACTTCTCTTAGACCAGATGAGGTCAGTATAGGGTCGATTGTATTATACATCGTTCGTAATAAAAAAGCTATTTAATTTTCCAAAATTATGTTTGCGTCTGTAAAATATATAATGAAATAATTGAACATTGCGTAATTTTTATTACCTTTCTTATCTTCGCTAGGTTCAGTTCTATTGCTGTCAGAAGATCTCTGACGAGCGGGTGTGGTGGGTACAGTCGGCCTAATCACTGTTACGTTTGGACCTGCTACGCTGCCAGCTGAGGATGTTGATATAGAATCTGCTTCTGGTTCCTTTTCTGCAGTTACTTCTGGTCCAGATTGAGGAAGTTCATCCTGATGAAGTCGGATAACAGCGCAATGTTTTGAAGTTTAGTCAAGAAAATACTTAGTTATATTTTTGTGTTTTTTGTAATAATGTAATTATAGCCTTGGTGCAAACGAAAACTAGTTCTATGTAAATTTGAGAAATTGCGTGTGAATAAACATGGTAAGAGTTACAACAAAAATGATAAATGCGAGAACATAACAGTGGGGCTTATTATGTAAAGTGAGGCTGCGCTAGGTGACAAAAAGCACGTATAAATTGATGATTAGTTTGTAAACATTGAAAGCCGACGGTGAAATTATCTAATTTGCGTCCATATCACCAAATTAATCAACAATAATCAGTTTAATATCTTATTTATAACTACAAAATCCATTTCCTATAAAAAATTCAACCGGCTACGCTAATAGTTTGCTTGAAAAAATGTAGAGGTCTAGATATGGACGCGTGTTTAGGTATTTCGTTTCATGAGTCGTAAAACAATCTAATTTTGTTCAAGATTGTGGTGCTGCCTCACAAGACACTAAGCGCAAGAATGTTAATATCGGTACGTTCCGAATTTCATTCTTGTTTACTAGGTTAGAATCTTCAGTTTTATTGGAAACATCCTTAATTTTCTAGATTAGCAAATGTTAACTAATTAAAAATTCCAGCACCCGAACATGTAAATTTGCTGTCATAAAGTAAAATATTTTAAAACATATTAATGTATGCACCTTGCCCATTCAACGAATATATTAATATTTATTTTTTTAATGTATGGCTGCTTCTAAAGATTTTTATCTCATAATTATATCCCTCCCTTAATATAATTTTATTTTTTAAAGTAAACAATATAATAAAAAATTCAAATTAATTTATTTCCTTCTATGCGTCTGGAAAATGATTAAAGGCATTTAGCACGAA
>DWHP01007059.1:0-11125 GCA_018247895.1 Parnassius honrathi
GGGGCAGCGCGGCGGACAATTCCTTGCCCTCTCAGAAATGAGCGGAGGCCTGTGCCCAGGAGTGGGACGTATATAGGATGTAACTTTAAGTAGACATACGCGTAATAGTTGTACGTAGACATGATTATTAGTTATATTTTATTAATGTTTAGAATCATTTTTGCCACTTTAGCTGTGGTTAGTCTTGTCCTTCGATCATTTATTATGTACCCAGCTTTCGAAAATTCACGTTGACAGGGAACTGAAGTGATCATAATATTACATCGAGTTTTTAAAACTTTGATACAAAACTGGGTATATATATTTAAGTGTGCGCCACCACGTCAATGGACATGCTGTCCTTGAAACAACCGTTTCTTTTAAAAACATTTCAACTTCCTCCATGGCTTTGGTCCCGGATGTCTTAGGCGCAGTTGAGTGTTTGATTTTCAGAACAAATTCACCCCATATTGATAGATTTTCAGATCCAGTTTGCTCATTTTCACTCGTTGTAGCACTTAAATTGTCGTCCGTCAGTAGATTTTGCATTATCATCAATAAGTGCCTTTTTGTGTTAAATAAAGCCACATCGTCCGAAAAAGCCACATCTTTATACCGTGGATCTAAAAGTGCACATATTGCTATCGCTGTATTATGACAAACATCGCCAAGCCTTTGAGCCAGACTTTCCTTTAATTTACATAACATGCCAAGGACGGGAGCGTACAAATTTCTGCCAGATAGATTGTCACATATGGACATAAAACTTGAAGTAAGCACTAGGGCTGTGCTCACGATTAAATAATTTTCTCCGCTCATAACATTACTTGCTTCATAAAAAGATTTTAAAACCCAGCACATTTGCTCAATGCATTCCCATTCTTCATTAGGGATTATAGGTAACGAAACGTTTATTATGGCAATTGTTGCTTGAAGGGCTTCCTTTAGGGCTTGAAATCTCTTCGACATTAAAAAAAGTAGAATTCCACCTATTTGGAACTGCTTTAACAACGGTTTTAGGCTGTTGTATATTTTGGTTGTTAAAATGATATTTTAACAGTTTTTCTTTTGCGTGACTATTTTTTTCGCAAAAAATCACTGTTTTCGTTACTTTCTCCAAAGTATTTTTATTTATATTTAAGGCATCCTGTACAATTAAATTAAATTTATGTTCATAGCAGCCAAAATGGTCCCAGTTTAATAATGTATACGCTCTTAATATATTGGCGGCATTGTTCGATACAATAAAAAATATTTTTTTGAGGTACTCACCACGCTTCTCTTATTGCCTCTTACTCTTGAGCAATCCTGGCTCCCGTATGGTTCCCATCCAGGAGACCGCATTGTAATAAAACAGATTTAATTTCTAATTCATTGGAAAAGAGTGTGCTGTAACACCCAAATACTGGTCCAAAGTTCTGGATGACCAGCAGTCAACTGTTAAGCATACCTTTTCCGCATTTTCTTTAACAAAAGTTTTAAAATATTGCCTTCGTTCTCCATAAAACGCGGGCAACATCGAAGAAGAAATTGTCTTCCTACTTGGTAGTTCGTATGATGGATTTAAAGCATTTACAAACTCTCTAAATCCAAGGTCATCTACGATTGAAAATGGTTGACACTCGTAGGCTATTAGTTTTATGAGACACTTATCAATTATTATTTTATCTTCTGGTCGAAGTTTCTTGGGTAGGTAAGATGATATCATGCGTTGAACCTTATTCTCCGACTTATTAGCTGATGAAATACTCACACCAGCATCACCGATGTTCGCGCTCAAATGCGCGAGAACCGGATGAACGCGAACGGATTGCATTCCTTTAGAGGGCGCAGCTGAACGAGCGGACGTTTTTTGCTTGTGCCGGAGCGCAGTTCAGTTGGCTGGCAGAACTGGAACGCATAGACACGTCGCGAGAACTCGAGTAAAAACGAAATTGTTGGACGCTAAACGGCCGCCATTTTCTTTAGTTTAGTTCATTAATAAATTTTATAACGAGGCCCCCTTTTGATAGTTAGCTATCGGTTTAACCTATACTGTTACCGATTTGTGTCGAGGTATTGTATACGCGGCGATTTGATGTCGCACGGAAAATATAGGATTATAGTCTTGAAGACTCGATCGTGTTAATTATAGTGAGTAGATGAACTTTGAACAGTAATTGGCATTGAGGTGTAACTTACGTGGCACTCTGTATAGTACGAAGTGCATTAGCTTATTCGAGTGAACTCTAAACCTTGACTATCTCAACTTAGACTGTAGTTTGTGCTAAGTAAAGTGAAATAGGAGTTCGGCGCCAGCAGAGAGGCTTTCTTTGGAGCAGTGCAGAGATGGCGGATTCCGACCTGCCTGGGTGAAGTCAGCTAACACATTCAAACACTGTTCTCTCAGCATACACGCTCACACTACCCTTACACCCCGCTGACTAACACTCGTAGTATACCCTACTCCTGAACTGGGTAAGGTTTTTGAGTTATTAGCCTTATAATAAATTTCCATAGACCATTCGGGTCCTCCCCTTAGTTGCTCGTCGAGCCGGTTTGCTATGGGCCCCAATCCAGTCGACCAAAGTCTGGGCAACTTTGGGCAGTAACAAGAACCAAAATGACGGACATAGCCCAACGGATTAGTAAGATGAAGTTCTTATTGCTATATACACAGAATACTGTAATACATAATAGAATGGCTGTCAATCTTATTTTGTACGAGGATCGGCGTCGCCAGGAGCACACATACAAGCATCGTATTATCAGTTATCACTACTACAAACATATTTTAGACTTTTGATTAATGTTTTTGACACATAAATACTTCTTTATTTTTGTTTCTAATACTCACAGAATATAAATGGTTTCGACTTACTGGTTGGAGAATGTGTCTCCTTTATTTAAATTCTATTTCCCGCTGTTTTTTCGACTTGTAATTATTGCACAATTTGCCATTTTTCAAATAAGTTGTATGCATCGACGCTTGACACGAAAATTGGAAACGATTGATTGTGTTGATATATATAGGTGTGAATTGACGTGCAAGAGACATATTAGTGACAACACGGGCTCCACCCACTCCCCCGTTCTATTATGTGTGTATTATAGTATTCTAATATAGCATTCTATATTGCATGAAGAACCGACAACCAATGGGGAAGAAAATTTCTCGAATGTCAGTCTCGTAACGAGGAAGAGTCGAAGTGTGACGACCTGGTAAGACATGCAGAAAGTCAATGGATGCGGGTGCCTTAGGATCGTGCTTTGTCGCATTCCTAGGGGGGGGGGGGGCTATGTTCTGCAGTGGACCTGTGAAGGGCTGTAATGATGACGATATCGTATATAGGTATCATTCGCTCAAGTTTTAGGAACACACTGAAAGTGACATGTCTAATGTAGTGCGCTGTTTTTTCATTATTATTTTTAACGGATGAGAACGGGACGGGGTAAAACGGGTAATGTGTGGTCGCCTTTATTTGACGTGTCTATTCTGCTTAGACAATTGACGTTTAGCTGTTTCTGACATTTCAGTGACGACGCGGAATTTTTAAATGAAATCAGTGAGGAACCGATTTATATCTAATTTTATTGATACACATACATTATTTATATCAAACCTCCTTTCAATTTATTATTTATTTTATAAAATGCATCCATCGCACTCAATGTTTTTTGTGCATTGTGCTTTTAAGGAGGATTAGCATCAACTACACTTATAAACGTGACATGAATGACATGAATTATTGTTCGTGATAGGGAAATCTATTATTTAGTTTTAACTTACAAATACATATTACATAGTTGAGTACAAAGAAAAATGGCTTTTTGTAAATATAAAACACATGATGTACTAGCTGGACAAGCGCATTTCAGTCCGCGTTCTTAAATTATTATTATTTTACATTTAATATAAATAAATAAAAAATCTTAAAATTAATAATGTTGTATTTGGATGTGCTAAAAAGTGGACGGGCGTAATTTTTTGGAAGAAGCATATCAAGCAAACAATTGTGAAGGTGCCATGCCACGCAAACGCAACTTTTTGCTCTTTCTTTTCATTTTCATTCGCGAGTCGACGTTGACGCGTGTGGCTGGATGTATTGTCGGTCTGCGGCTCTGCGGTCGCGTGCACATCGAGCGCGATGTGTTTTGTTTATCAACAAATCCTTTAACATGCCAATGTGTTGGTGAAATAACGAAGTTTGTTCTTGTGCCTTTTGTTTTATAAATTTATTATGGAATCGTATATTTGAATTATGTTAAGTTAACGCATATTGTACGAAGTGGCTTGAAGATGGACGGAGCGAGTGCTGACTCAGATCATTCTATGACTTGGGAGGATTTTTTCGGTATGTTACCTTCAAATTCAGTGTTTTTTTTTCTATAATTAATATTATGGGAATAATAATATTGTAGACCTGTTACGGAGTTTTTTTGTCTGGTAAAGATATAAAAATATAAAAATGAAGTAGAGAAAAATTTCAAAATTATAAATTTCCTGAGGCAACTAAGACAAGTAGGCAAGGGACAGGTTTGTATAACATTTCCTCATAAGGTAGGTAGTATGAATAGTGTTTATTGCTTGCTCTTCTTGAATTGCAATAAGATAATTTGAATAATATGTTATTGCTATAAAAATCTACTGATCCTCATCTATATTATCAGCCCATTAAATTCCTCTGCTGAGCACATCGATTTCAAAAACCAAAAAGGGAATAAAAGTCCCTTTTTGTTTATAAATATCAAAGGCTGTATATGGGAAAATATTCTTAAGAGATACCATTCGATAATTTTGGAAAGAAAAGCTTTTAGGTAGGTATTTATTAAAAATATCAGACGATTGTTAAGCGAAGGAGAAGTGTTAGTCGCCTAGAAGAGTCCTAAAAAATAGTAAATTATTAACCAGCATTTGTGCAACATTCAAGTTTTACAACAATTATGTTTTGATTAGACATTTATGCGAGTAAAATCAAGCAGTTACAATTAATTTTCAAGTGGTTTGTTATGCACTGTCTTTATTTTGTGATACTTAAATATAAACTTAGTTTTAGAGCGTAGCATTTTTTTTTTTAGGATAGGGTGATAAACGAGCACACAGTCCACGTGATGGTGGTAAGTGGTTGCTGCGGCCCATAGATATCTACATCTATCCTCGGGTACGAATCAAAATGCAGAGGCGTTGTCACCCGTGAGGACTAAGGTGGAATGCCTAGTTTTTCCAGTAAGAAGGGTCTCCGGTTCTCTACATTCACCATACGAAACACAGCAACATTAAGTTGCTATTTTACGCTGTTATTCTGTGAGAGCATGGTCCTTCCACGGTCGAGCCGACCCATTCGTGCTACAACTATACTGCTAATGTAACTGCAGCATAGCTCTACCACGTATAAAAGAGTTTATACTTATCGGGTGATATCCCCGAGCCGCAGGTGAAACTTTTTAAACGATGTTAGTAAAAATCTGTACAATAATAGGTTTTACTGAATAACTAAAATATCTTAGGTTTTAAGTTAAGTATAATGAAAACTGGAATTGAGAACTTTGAAATGGAAGACCCTATTTACTGGAAATGAGGCGTTAGTGGTTAGTTAGATATTAGTCCTCAGGGATGACCACGTATATAAATAAAGTGTGCTCGTATGTCACCATATTATATAAAAAAATATTTTGCATCAATGGTGCATAATATTTTTTTTATATATTGTGGTATATATACTGGATGCCTGTACATTACCACTCGGTCCATGTATTGTTATTACGAATATAATAATTATTTCAAAGTTACAAATAGGTATATTTGTCATCCACTACTTAGTAATTCAACTAAATTGTTAAATGTTTATCTTACTCAAGAATGTAGGGAGATAAGAATAACATGTGAAGTGTTCCGTACAATTAGGCGTTATGCTAGTTTCTGTATTTCATGCGCGCGCTCGTTTATAACATAAACAACTGTTAATTTGTTAGTACGTAAGTTTGTAATAAAGTTATAAAATAAAAAAAAGACTTATTAATAACATTATTTAACGAATAACCTGTGAATGTAATATTTTGTATTATACGACAATTGGCGGCTCAGTAGCGCGGAATTTTTGTAAATGGTAGTGGGTTCGATGCCACAGAAAATTAGATTTTGTTCCATTTTCTTAAAATTTTAAATATCGTGGTTTTAAGAATCGTGGGGCCATTTCAGAGGCACATCCCCGTGCCTCTGAAATGGCCCCACGATTCGGTTGTATGAGGGAATTAACTAATTTTAAATTCAAACTTTTGTTGAAAAAAAAACTAACAAATATTTGTATATGTCTGATTATGGCGTAGTAAATCAGCAAGGTAAACTAAAAATAAAATAAGACCTCGTGGGATCCAAATTTGAACATTTGGATCATATTAAAATACAAAAAATTAATGACTAGGTTTTTTAAACACAATTCAATAAGTACATGCAGATGCTCTATTAGCCGTGTGGTTACGTCAGAGACTCCACCTCATAATCATCCCGTAAGTGTCGTAAGAGGTGACAGATGATAATATTAATTTAAAAATTTTAAGAACCCCCGAGATAAAAAGAGCTGACGAACTTCAAACAGCTCAACAGATTTTCTTGAATCAGCTAAGAACACTTTCGATCAAGTGACCTTTCAGACGAAAAAAAAAACGATGGGTTGCACTCCGGGAGTGCTGGCTGAAGTGAAAACTTGAATATTAACGTTGTGCATTTTTGATATTTTGGAACGGTTAGGGAATAACTTTACACGGATTGCTTTAATTATCAGTATAGAAGTACTATCATTTATGTGGTAGAATACAATATTTATATATTGCGCTATCGTACACAAACATGACAATTTATATTACATTAAAAAGTTTATCTCTCGAAAATCGAGCGCAGGCATACATTTTCGCCGCGCCATAGAAAGACAGGGAGATACTTCCTCTCCTACGCCGCGTCCGCTGTCTCTCTCCATCCGTCTTACGAATTTTCGATCAAAACACGTGACCTGACGCGAGTTAAACGTTTTTTACCCATTACAGAAAAAGTGTAAAGAAGTTTTCACTTCAAAATGTATAGGAAAAGTATAAAATAGAAAACAGCAGTATATGTCTTCCTGCTTGATGGTAGAAATATGAAAACGGGTGGTATTTTTTTATAGAATGAGGCTTCCAAACGAGCACACTGTCTACCTGATGGTAAGTGAAAGCTGTGTGTGAAAGATGCGTTGTCAACCGTAGGGATTAAGATGGAATGCCTTGATTCCAGTAAAAGAGGGTTTGCGGTTCTCTACACTCACCATACGTAACACAACAGCATTTAGCTGCTATTTTACGCTGGTATTCTGTGAGAGCGTAATCCTGCCTGGTTGAGCCGATCCATTCGTGCTACAACTAATATAGCTGCAGCGTGGCTCTACTACGTAAAAACCTATTTAGACGCAATTTGTAAGCATAGAACGAACATTATCTTAGATATCTCGCATTGTACTTGATGGTAGTAATCGTTGCTGTCTTTTTTTACCTTAAATATTTCTACGACCAAAATGCTGCTAGTAACACTGATAGCAGTGCGTTTACTGCTATGTACCGATTTAAATAGCTATACTAATACTATAGCTATATTGAGTGTGATCAATGACAGGCTGAGGCTGTGAGGCATTCCATCTTAATCTTCTGAGATGAAAACGCATCAGTGGTCTTTATTTAAAGTTGGCTGCAAATATCTATGGACATCGGCAGTTGCCATTTACTATCAGGTGAACTGTAAGTTCGCTTGTAACCTAATTTTAAAAAAATGAAATCGCAGTCCACGCCACGCCGCACTGCAGCCATATTATGGTTGTAGTACGACTGGGTGGCTCAGCCGGAGAAGGACCACGCTCTCACAGAATACCAGCGTAAATTAGCAGCTTAATACTGCTGTGTTTCGCATGGTGAGTGTAGAGATCCGGAGACCTTTTTTTACTGGAAACAAGGCATCGCATCTTAGTCCTCAGGGGTGACAATGCATCGGCATTTTGATTCTTAATCGAGGATAAATATAGATGTCTATGGGCCACAGCATCCCCTTACCATCAGGTGGACTGTGTGCTCGTTTGTCACCCTTATTCCATAAAAAATCAATATAATAGCTTTAAAAATATTTATATTACGTATTTATGGTTTATTACCTGTAAAAAGTTTTTAATGTAAAATAAAAAGAAAACTACTAGCAAAATATGTGTGTAATTGCTCTAGGCGAAAATTCTTACTCGTTAACATCAAGTGATTGCTGTTTATTTTTATGTCTTGAACAAGTTACAAAGGTTTGTGTTATAATCACAGAGCATAGAATTTAATGAACATTTCTTTTCCTTTTATGGCAAACTTAGAGTAATTATACTTATACCTACTCTGAGATGGCAAGGGCTGTAGGTTTCTCTGTCTACGGCTGGTATTATAAATGTTGGTAATCAATTTTGACAACTGTCATTATATTTACTAAGTTCTTGATCGTATCGGATATATTTTATATTTCATAATACCTATTATAGTTTATAACTATAGCACCGATTCTAATGAGAAAAATTATTTATTTACCGCTTGTTTTGCGTGAAGCGTGAGTGACATTATTGAATTTTTAAATAAGTCGTGCTATGCTGCGTGTTGTAATTTTCCAATGTACTATCCCATACTCACGAAAAGAAATTATCGTTTTTGGCTTAGTGCGAACCCTCGCCAGACACTTTTACCCTTTTTTCGGTCATGCAATCCCTAAAAATTGCATGGCAGTATAAGCAATGTCAAAATTAAATGCACGTAACCTCACCCATTGAAACTTCACCCCTTCGGCGTCGTATCAACCGCGTGTTGTTTCAGACATACAGACGTACAAACAGATTCATAGTCTTTGTATTTCGCCCCTATTTGATGACTAATGAATAGCGACTCCCACAAATAACAATATGCTACAGCTTTCCACCTTACAGTTGAAGTTATAGAGTTTAAATTCTTATGTACATCTGCGATTGTAGTTGCCACCAAGAACACCTATCCGAAATTGTAAAAGACCTCCAAAAGTAGGTGTTATAGCCGCTGTCCGCGAAACCTGTTCAGTTGCAACAAGGAATGAGGCGGCCCAATTTGCGCTGGTTGTTAATTTTCAGTATTAACCATGGAAGATCGCTTAATTAAGAGTGCAAATGATAGGCCCTTTTATGTTATTTTTAAAGGAATAAAAGCGGTATTGATAGCAGTAAAAATGAGACAGAGATAATGATGGATGACTGAGCAAAATGATTATCGTTTTTTGTAAGGAGTTTCTACAAACTTTCACCAATAATGAAACACTTTTATGTAAATAGAGCTGTTGTAAATTGTGTGACTGACATTTGGTCGTTCCCATTTCCTACACCTTGGTATTTTCTACTCTCTTTCATTTATAATGTTTTTTTTTTCAAATCGGTAGCTGATTGTTGACTTTCCAAGTAGCTTCAAATAAGTTTCAACTTAATAAAGTGTAAAACATTTTTCATTATACGCCGTTTATTTCGAATAATTCGTTGTTTTATGGTTTTTAACGTTTGTAATGGCCAGTCCAAAGCCATATGATAAGCCGGTCGTGACGGAGGGCCGTTTTTAAGCCCCCGCCATCTGAATATGACATCTTCAAGTCGTCACGTATGGGTGTAATGAAATAAAATATTTATAAAGTTAAAAAAGAAACTAAAACTTAGACGTAACTAAGACGTAATTGATTGTATGTAAGGCGTGTTCTGACGTAATAAAAAGTACATAGAAACATTAACGTCATGTTGAAGCTATATTTCTCTAACTCTAAATTTCTTACTTCCCGTTTATATTATTAAACAACAAAGTTCAACTAATGGTTGTAATTACTTATCTACCCCCCCAATAATCATTCCTAGCTCTAATATCTAAGTCCTGAGTTCAACAAACAGTTTTTTTCTTATAAAACCTAAGTTATGAACGAACTTGTAGTCCAGCTGATGGCAGGTGGCTATTGATCCAACAGTACACCTACAGTAGACTTCAAAGAAAGAACGCTACAGACGCGTTGTCGGCTCTGAAGACTAAGATGGAACGCCTCACAGCATGTATATATACTGGCTGACGCCCTTTCCCAACGGAAAACAGCAGTGTTAATTAACGGCAGAAATAGTTAAGGATGCCTCCCCAGATGGACTCCTTAGCCGAAGAGAACAGCCCACTCCACCTAGTACGAGACTTAAGAAGCCTTCGCATCTTCAACACGTTTCCGATGTTCGCAGACGTCAGCAGCGCACTACCAGAGCCAACTGACGACGCTGAGCGCGGAAAACGAACGGCTGCGAGGACAGCTGTCCGCGTTGTCCGCCGGCCTCGGTGGAGACCAGGAGCGGCGCCTCGACGATGTTGCGCAACAGGTTGTTCGGGCGCTACTGTCGCAGAAGGTGAGACTATTGCTACACGTAGAGCAAAACTTGGTAGAGCCACGCAGCAGCTAAATTATGGTTGTAGCACGAATGTGTCGCCTCGGTCGAGGTAGGTCCATGCTATCACAGAATACCAGCGTAAAATTTCAGCAGCAAAATTTAAAGCTGCTGTGTTTCGTATGGTAAGTGTAGAAAACTGGAGACACTTTTACTGGAAGAGAGGTATTCTATCTTAGACTGAGATCTACGTCTAGGATGACAACGCATCTGCATTTTTATTCTTAGTTGAGGATATATGTGGATGTATATGGGCCTCAGCATCCACTTACCATAAGGTGAACTGTGTGCTCGTTTGTCACCATTATACCAGATAAAACAACTAGCAACGGTATACATCGTTCGTCATGCAGCAGGAGAGTGGAATAAGTTGCCAGCATCTGTCTATCCATCCGTTTACAATATGGGTGTATTCAAGGCAAGCGTGAGTAGGTTAAGTCAGTGCACCTCACCATCTACAACAAGGACACCTACATCAAACTTCAAAGAAAGAATCAAATGTATTGGCAGCTCTGAGGACTAAGATGAAATGCCTCACAGCATCTTTATATGCTGTGTTACGGCCCTCAGTTGCCCCGACAAAGGTCGACTGAGATAGGGCCCATAAGTATCACAACTCGACGAGCAACAGAGGGGAGGGCCCGAAATGGCCTATGGAAAATTATTATATAGTGGCTAGCAAGTAAACAGAACTT
>DWHP01007060.1:0-11125 GCA_018247895.1 Parnassius honrathi
AATTCTTATTCAACGTCATGTTTTACTTTTACCAGTAGTTGGGAAAAACCTCTGTCCTGAAAATACAAGAAACACTGCGGAAGGTTTTTTCATCGTAAAATTATGCAATTATTTAAAAAAAATAGCTTGGAAACGACCACCTCAGTCCCATGCATTATTAGCAATCACGTCTTCATTTATATTATAATAATCCTATTCATATCGTTTTTATTCAATAAAATATTTAAACGTGGTCATAGAGAGATCGTGTATATTTTTTGAGTTTTTGTAATATCGTTAAGTAGTATCATTATTTATTCTGTGATATCGTATACGTTGTCCTATGAATGAATTACTGGCTCCGTGGAGTCAATAAACTGGTATCACTAGTTATTTGAGTAACATTAATTATATTATTTTGATAAAGATTCCCAAAATTTCTTACCGGATCTTCTTTGAGAAGGTCGTGTTTTTGTGAACCGGTCTGTCGTCAACAGGAGTTCTAAACAAAACTAAACTAAAATATATAAAAAATATTCAAGTATGTAAAAAAATAATGGCGTTTTGAATAATAATGTGAGTAAAAGAGATACATATTTCGCCAAATTCAAATCACAAAGAATAAAATAATTCTTTGTAACAAGAGAAAACGTTCAAAGGGATCGCTTAATAAATAATTTGAGCAGTTAACCACCGAGTGAAATATTTTAGCGTCGAAATTCTCTTTGAGTTAGAATTCGTTTTTGTCCCCGATATATTATTCAAAGTGCTACTTTCCTAATTTTTACGGGATCACAATAATGAATGTAATTTTAACCCATTGTTATTGATTAAATTCATTATAATGAAGGAACTTTTTAATAATTATATTGATAGCAATGAGGGTAAAAAAATAAAAGTAAATACAAACAAATGAGGGTAGAACTGTAATCTCTCACGCGTTCTGCCAGCTTAAAGTGACGCGTAGGTAACCAAGAGGGATCAGTCGGTGATTCTACGAGTCTCACTTTCTACGTATCTATATATTCCCAGCATTGCAATGCTAAAATTCATAGGATCGGATATCGGAGTAAATAGATCGAGAAAATGGCAGTTGGTTGAACACATTAACCTAGAGGCGCGAACGGAGTCACAGCATCGACCGTACTTAGCATGAGACCACGGGGACGCCTAAACCACTCTGGAAATTGCCACCAGGTTCTCTCCCCCAGTTGCCAACCGACACGGTGGACCCATCTCAGAATCTCTCTTAAAGTAGCGGGGCAGCATTTTATGAGTGGCTGTTTCATTAATTGGGCTCCCAATCACGTACGGTCGTCCAGCGGTCTAACCGTGCTTCGGATCCCGCTAGCTTCCATTACCAGGCATCCATTACCAGAAACCAAGATACGCTCGTGCCGTAGCTCGTGCGTAACACCAGTTACGTTCTAAACCCAACCTCTCAAAGAGATGAGATTCACCTAAAATCATACAGGGACACGACTTACATCATTTGGAGAAATGTCTTTACCAGGTGGGTAGTAACTGATGCTCGGCCGGACCTCTCACTAGTAGCGGACCAACCTCCCACCTGTATGTGGTGCTGCTTGTTCCCTACTGCTTACTTCCCCGGAGATACGTGTAGGGGTCAGGATTCCAAGTAAATACTACAGAAGCGAACAGCTATATCTCCCAAAAAATATGCTTAATTTCATTGTCTTGAAGTCTCAATTTCATATTTATTGTGGTAAATACTTAAAATAACAGTTATTATGCACTTAGGTTTAATTTATATTTGTTCTCACTTTTTGTCTTTAGTTTTGTGTGCCCGTAGAAAATTGTGTACATAACTTTTACAATAGAAGTTATCTGAATAACACGTTCATTGCCACGCCAAAATATTGGACTTACATAGATGTCCAAAATTTAAATACCGTTAATTCAGACAATGGTAAAGGTTCCTCCGGGCCTGTAGTATCAATGGGCGTTCCTCAGTGCTAGATTCTTGACCCATTCCTGTTCTTAGTCTATATTAATGACTTACCTTATCTTGTACGGCACAAACACGATATAAGATCACGATATTTGGTGATGATACCTCTGTAATTTTTAAACTCAATCGATAGTCAATTCATTTTGACAATGTAAATAATGCTCTATCGAAACTAGTATATTGGTTTAAGGCTAATAATTGCTCTTAAATGGCAATAAGGCAAATTATATTAAATTTACAGTACCTAATGTTGAACATTCAAATACCAATGTACTTGTAAATGGGGAAGAATTAACTCTTGTGGATACCACTGTTTTTCTTGGTATTACTATTGACGCGAAGGTTCAATGGAGCCCCCATATATCTAAATTAGCAGGCACACTTAGCATATGCCGTAAGAAATATTAGAAGTCTAAACAATGTTGAAACAGCTAGATTCGATTATTTTAGTTACTTTCATAGTGTAATTCCTAATGGAATCTTACTATTGGCTATGGGGTAATGCGACTGACATTGAAGTCAGATTTGTTTTGCAAAAGAGAACCGTACAGGCGATTTAGAACTTAAATTGTAGAGTCCCTTAGAGAAAAATTTAAGGAAATAAGCATATTAACTTTGGCATCGCAATTTATTTGTGAAAATGTAATGTTTGCACATAAAAACATAAATATCTTTCATAAGAATAAAGATGTCTTATTTTTAAGTAAGTTCTGGCGTCCACAGGAGTTTTAAACAAGCTTCAATTGAATTAAAGGTTTGACTTTGACTTTGATAGATATACAAAAATATTCAAGTGTGTAGAAAATTAATATCGTTTCGAATAATAATGTGAGTAAAAGAGTTTCGCTAAATTCAATGCACAAATAATAAAATCATTCTTTGTTATGAGAGAAGACGTTCAAAAGGATCGCTTAATAAATAATTTGAGCAGTTAACCACCGAGTGAAATATTTTAGTCTCGAAATTCTCTTTGAGTTAGAATTCGCTTAGCCTCCGATATTTTATTCAAATTGCTACTTTTCCTATTATTATAGGATCACCTCGCAATCATCAAATCAATTATCGGAACGCAACATAATACTAAGTATAATTTCAACCTATCTTTTCTTTTCTTTTTATTATGTGCAAGCAACTAGGCAGGTCTAGGGAAAGAGACCAGTATCACTGCGACCTAAAAGATCTATTGTGATTGCTGCTAAGGCTATAGTTCACTGCTAAGCCCTATGTCTTCAATGAATAGAAGGAGTTGCTTAGCCGTGAGCAATTTCACTTCTTCTTGGCGGAGTACATAGTTTCCCAGATGAGTGTTACGTTTGCGCATTAAGGGTCCGAAATCAGTTAGGATGTGCAGAGGCGTTATATTCTGTTATGGAACAGAACCGACACCTCCTCGAGTTACTTAGTCCCAGGATGGACATGTGCTTTTAAGACAACAGTGTCCGGTTAGGGCTCTTGCCATAATGCGCAATTTATTTTTACTTAATCCTATGCTTCTGAAGCGAATTTACGATCAAAAGCCCGGATTAAGGTTTTAGAATGTTTTAAATTTGGTATGTCAGACCAGATCTTAAGTGATTAATTGTGATAAAGAGTTTCAGGGTCAATCGGGCTAGGCTTATGAGATTCCACAAAATGGTTCAGGTCAAATTGTGTGCACTTTGAGCCCTCCCGTGCAAGTTTGTCGACAAATTCGTTGCCTACAATATCCGCGTGACCCGCAACCCCTCGTAAGACGACCCCGTTGTTACATCTAAGGGCGTTTAAACGGTTCACGCAGTCTCCAACTAGCTTCGAATTCACTAAGTTTGACCTCAGCGCTAGCAGTGCTGCGTAACTATCAGAGTTTATACAAATTATATGGTTGACGTAGTGCTTTTAGAGATTGATTTCCGCACACTGAAGTATGGCGAAAATTTCTGTCTGGAAGATGGGGTGAATCAACCCAAATTCATACGAAGTTTGAATTTTGAGCGTTCTTCGTAAATTCCAAAGCCTACGTCGAGACCCATTTTAGATCCTTCGGTACATCATATGAGGCTACCGACCTTACAGATAACCTGGCCATTAAGCGAGTTTTCTTATTCCACTATATACTTTTTATCAAAAGTGTGTAGTAGACGCATGATACCTGAGCTCATGCATAAGACCGGTGTTTCCTTAATTGTCGAGCATGGATCTCGATCTGTAGAAGAGCAAGCTCAGACCGCCCTGAGCGTTAATCCTATACAAACTAGACTTCGCTTCCTACATAAAGATCAAGGGGCGTTAGGCATAGCATAGAAGCGCATTAAGAGCCGCTCCAGGTGATGATCGCATAGCTCCAGTTGCTATTAAGCAGGCAGTCCTTTTTAGACTATTTATTCTGTCTGCAGTCGTCTTTTAAGTGTCTGCCCCTCTCATGTTCATTGCTATGCCTTTCGAGGTGCATGCGATTGTTGCTTGCGACTTGCATGCGAGGTGCATGCGACTTGCATGTTTTGTTTAGTCTCTAAGTCACATGTAACGCAATTTGTGAATAAATAAATAAATAGATCTTTTGGTTGACTTTCAGACACCAGACAATAGAGGCGTAGGTGTGAATCGGCCTCACTATACTGCTGTACAGCCAAAGGAGCATACTGGGGCGACAGCCTCAGTTGTTCCCAACCAAACGACGGCACGTACCTTAAGCAATGTTTGCTTTATGGCATACGTTTCTAAGGTGAGAGTTCCATGTTAGCTTTTGGTCGATTGTTACGCCCAAGTACTTAACTTCAGTGGAAAATGGTACTTCTTTACCATTAAGTTTTGGTGGGACTAATTTGTCCAATCGTCTCTTTTTGGTAAAGGGTATTATAACAGTTTTATCAGCATTGACAGATAAACTGTTATCCCTACACCAGTTATTTATGGTGTCTAGGGCTCTTTGTATTATTGACGATAAAGTATTTTGCCAAAACCCCTCGCAATGATCACAAGGTCACCAGCATAACCCAGTGTGTCAATGGGTAGGTCTACCATTTTGTACAATAGCTGGTCACCCGCAAAAGTCCAAAGAAGGGGTAATAAAACACTTCCTTGGGGGCAACCTCTTGCAGTTGCAACCTCAATCGAAGTTTGAAACAGCGCTATTTTTGCCTTTCCGTTTGAGAGCATCGACTTCACCCATATTATGGTTGTGGGATCAACATCTTTAGATGTCACGCCTCCAATCAGCAGTGATGTGGGGCTACTGTCGAAGGCGTCGTCAATATCTAAAAAGGCACAAAGAGCTATTTCTTTATCCCCCAGTGCTTTTTCGACCCTGTCAACGACACTGATCAGGACTGTTTCCGTAGATTTGCTTCTGCGGTAAGCATGCTAGTTGTAATGTATGGGCCTCGTAGCTAGAGCTACATCCCTTATGTATCTATCTATAACCTTTTCCAATGTCTTAAGGAGAAAGGAAGGTAGGCTTACAGGTCTATATACTTTGGTAAAGCGTAGTCCTTTCTACCAGCCACTAGGTATAAATAGAACCTTGACAATTGTCCATCGTAATGGAATATATCCTCATGCTAAATTTGCTCTGAAGCTTTTCACCAGATAAGGAAGAAGGATGTCGATACCCCTCTGTAGTTGAATGGGAATTATTTCATCCTCCCCGCTTATTTAAATGGTTCAAAGGAGTCAACTGCCCACTGCACGTGGTTTGGCCTTATTATCCTTGCAGCCCTACACCAGTTCTCATTACAAGGCCTTCGTATGGCTCTGAAAGAATTCAAGGCTGAAGTCTTGTGCGACCCTGGGAAATGGGTTGACGCTAGTAACTCCAATGTTTCTATTTCACTATTAGTGAAGTTACCATCCGGCTTTTTAAGAAGCCCGATCTGATTAGGTTTAGCTTTCGATAGCATTTTGTGTAGTCTTGCACTGCGAGGCAAAGACTCAACTTCCTCGCATAGCTTCCTCCACGATGCTCTCTTGGCTTTCCTAATTTCTTCATTATATTCAGTTAGGGCTGCACTATAAATATCCTACTCTTTGGTTTCCTTAGCCCTATTAAGTAGTTTCCTGGTCTTTTCCCTAAGTACTTTTAGGTTGGTATTCCACCAAGGAACTTTTCGCGTTGAGGTCTTGGTTTTGAAGGAACAACTATCCTCGAAGGCTTCACGTATACCTACGGTTACTGTCTCCGTCGCTAACTCCAGACCTTCAATTTTTTTGATGCCTTTAGGAAAAGTTTCCAAATTCCTCCTTAGGCTATCTTTGTAGATATCGTAGGAGGTCGCTTTTGGATCCCTAAAAGTAACGGTTTCGTAGGTTGGTGATGCTCCAATCACAAACTTAATATGCTTGTGATCAGACATCGAGTTTTCTCTACTAACATGCCAGTTATTTATCCGCCTGGACATGTTATTGGTATCAAAAGTTATGTCTAACACTTCTTGCCTAGCACGCGTTACTAAAATTTTTGTACAACCTAAGTTTAGGCTTACCACGCGGTTGGAGATGAGAAAATCATATAGTTACTTACCTCTTTCGTTGATGTTGGTGCTTACCTAGGCTGTGTGGTGAGCATTAGCATCACAACCCACCACAAGTTTGGCGTTGTGTTTTCGGGCGAACTTCGCCACTCGCTCTAACTCGATGGTAGGATCTGCGTTCTCGACGGGAAGATAGGCTGAGCAAATGATTACTCTGGCCCCAGTGCATCCCTTGATATTTATTAAGGCTGTAACCAGGTTTTCATTGCAGTACTCTGCAACAGCTAAAAGTTCAATATTTTTATTATAAATTATACAAGCTCTGGGTCCACTGCCTTAAGTATTGACAAGAATCTTACCGGCAGCCGCCAATTCTAGAACTTGACCGTTGGCCACCCAAGGCTCTTGTATAAGGGCTAGGTCAATGTTGTTCTCTGCAAAGCAAACCTCCACCACGGGAGAAGCAGCTGCTGCATGGTGAAGATTTGCCTGGAGGACTCTCGTCTTACCCTTGGATTTAGCCATTTATGGGCGTGGTGGGGGACAGGGGTTTCCGCCTGTTGAGGACGAGGACGTCCTTTACCTGCGCACTTGACCCCTGCCTTACCTTTCATCATACCGCTCCCACCTCCCCTCCCCCCAAGCCTGGACGACACCAGCGGAGGCCGTCAGACCGAGGCGAAATCTGCGCCTAATGTCTTTGTCACTCTCGCCAGTGGCATTCCAGCCTCACCCCGAGAGGTGGAGGACGGGGGGGATTGGAGTTGGGGCGGTTCAGGCTCCATTGCCGCATCAGAGCCTCCGCTGACTTTAAAAGTTATCATCTTAAAGCCAAGGACGACCCTGCCGCCTGCCTCTGCCGATGGGTTGTCCAGAGAAAAGGTTACTAAGAACCCATTCTCCTCGTCTCTACGTTGGAGGATTCTCCAGAGCTCAGTATGGAGCCCTTCATTTTGTGCCCTCAACAGCACAGCCGCCTACTCTGGAGAGTCGTTTCCGCTGCGGGGCAAGTAGGTAATGCCCAGCTAAGGCTTAGGTAGTTCGCCCTCGGGTATTACCGAGAGCTCTGCCTCCGGTCGGGCTTCAGTTTTCCGATTTCACCCACAATCTAGTCCTGGCTTGCCTTGTTCAGGCACGTTACTAAAATCCAACCTGGCTTGTGGGTGAAACCCGAAAATTTTGGACCCATTCCCGGTTGCGCCCCACGGGCCTTCTTAGCGATGGCCTGTGTTAGTGTCCAGTAGACCAGCCGCATCTGCTCTATACTCATAGGATTCGAATTGCGAATTTCGATACGCGCGGAGCCAGCTACGGCACTGAAGCTGAGCTTCTTCTCCCCCGTTGCGAGCTTCACAAACTTCCTGGGTTGGGCTTTGGGCGACTCTTCCTCAGACCGACTGCGTTTTTTCGCCTTCAGAACTGGGGGAGGCTTGGGCAGAGGAATTTCGTCCCAGGGCTTCTGGCAGAGAGAGAGGGCTTCTTCGGCTCCTATGTCAGCTGCTATCAGCCTTCGGTACCTTTATACTTTAGCACTGTGATATTATGTCACTCTAATTCCTCATAATTACTTTAGCAATATGATATTGTGTCATTCTAATTCTTCAAATTTACAACACTATCCTCAATAATATCGCATGTTGCCCTGTGTTTTCGCTCGCCTGTTGCCTAGTGTTAATTTCAAGAGTATTGCTCTTAAATTAAATACGTTTAATTATGTTTGTTTTGTAAGTTATTTATAGTTTACAATAATTCTCCGGTTTAAATAAAGTCTGTTTCAAGAAGGGAGTTCCTTGAAAATATGCGAACTAAAATTCAAAGTCACAAAGAAGAAGGGATTTCTTTAGTGAGAAAAACACTTCTTAAGGCATGTTTAAACTTGAATCTATCATTAAACCACATTACAAAGTATTACATAAGTAATTAAAGGTGGATTAGGTGTCAATAAAACATAATCGAAAACTTTAAAGACACTTTCATAACATTTCAATGTGCGAATAATCGTGGTAATTTCTTTCATCTTTTATTTTTCGACGATCTACGATTTTTAAAATAATTATCATCATTATAGCCTATCAAAAGTCTACTGCCGAACATTGGCCTCACCCATAGATTGCCTACGGGAGATAATTGCTATAGCTGTCTCGTTCAGCAGGCGGCTACGCAACCGCGGTGTTTTATTACTTTAAATTGTAATCAGAGAGATACTGCAGCACATGTCCTGTTTCATTTCCCTCCGTCGTATCCTAATTGATGAAATTAGGTAACGGATTCTCTTACTTCGTCTCTTCATGGAGGAGCTCATGTAGCTTATACGTATATTTCATACATTATATATTTCATTGCTAAAGCTAAAGACTCTTTTGACTGGTACCCGTGCATTCTACGTAACAGCATCTTTCTAAATACAGAATATTCTATGAGCCACAGCATCCACTTACTGTCAGGTGTATGCTCGTTTATGACCCTTACTTGTATATTCAGTAAAATCTAATAGTAAATTTAATTTAAGGAACAATATTTGGTACCGATTGTTTGACTAATCGCTCTAACGATTGAGATGATGGACTGGCTATTAACTGTTTTGACTTTCAATCACCGGTCGCTCGGGACTCAAATCAAAAAGTACATTTTTACAGACCGACAAAAAATATTATAACATGAATTGTTAAATTTTTATCATTTTTATTTGATAGTATATTATGTTTTTACAACATTCGTTGCGTTTTTTGTAGTGTTTCTATGAGGATTATGAAGTTTGTAACAACTATTTCCCATGCAGATAATATAACTCAGAAGCCCCTTTTATGTTTAAAATTTGTCCCAGAATGAAAGAAATTTATATAAGTCTAGCTTTTTACTTGCTACTTGCGTGAGCTTGAATTTAGAAACATCGATAACACTATTTCGTACTAATATTAGCAAAACTGGATCACCTGTAGAGACACGTCGGTATCTGTGTCTATATTGGCAATATTATTGGCTGCAGAAACACATAAGTTAGTTTAACAGAATCGCATAAATATCATACGTCAAGCAACACTTTTTTATATCGGGCACATCTTCCGATGTGTCTTTATTTACGGAAAATTGTCCTGGAATCGGAAATACGTTATTTACATAATAATCATTATTAAAGTTGATACAATCTTGATAAAATAAGTTTTGATTTCATGGTCTTTATTAATATTGGTCCCATTGAATATTGATTAGCACCACATGCCAGTATTTTTTCCGTTCGAGTAGACTTCAAAATTTCATAAATGTGAGAAGAACCAAATTCATAAACAGGAGTAGAAATCTACATAGAATGAGCAGCAGTGTCTTCCTGATCATAACTCAAAATAATAAAAATATACAGTTAGCAACTCGCATGCCAAGCGTGGCAACTATGGGCAAATATCCCACTTACTTAGTAGTCTGTGCAGAAAATGCAATTGATGAACGGGAGTAGAAACGGGAGTAGTTAACTATGTAGAGGTGGCGAAAAAGAAACTACCTATTTCGTCCCGTGGGTGTCTTGAGAGGCAACGGAGAGAAACTGAAACAGCTGGGTAGCGTCTTCTTGATAACAGCGCAAAGTAATAAAGAGCTGCGGTTGCCAACCCGCTTGCCAAGCGTGAATGCTACTGTAAATTCCCGGTCTATTTGTCATACAATGGAGGAAGTCTATGATCAGCAATGGAAAGCGCTATTAAAAGTAAAGAAGTAGCAGCTTAAATACATCCCACTACTGGGCACAGGCCACAGCAAGTTTTAGGTCAAAAAAGAGTTGATACCTAATAATGATTTCCAAAATATTTTTTAACATCTCAGATATGCAGATTTCCCACGATTTCTTACTTCACCACCGAGAACGTGGTAAATCGAAACTTCAAATTGCAGTATAATTCCGCCTCCAGGTCCTTCAAAAAAAAAGAGTCATTGTTAAGGCAAAATCAGAGCACATAGGCAGAATTGGCGAGAAACTACTTCGTCTTCCTTCTGGAACCCGTGCATTCTGGTCTCTTGCCAAGGCTGTCCAAGTGAATTTCTGTCAGCCATTTCTTCCATCTCTGCACAGGGAGGACGACTCACTGGCACATGTCGCAAAGGAGAAAGACGATCTTCTACGCTCTTTCTTCGCGTTCAACTCGTTTTGTTTTTGCACCGTAAACTGATTTAGGTCATATTAATGCAATGAAACGATTTATTCTATTTTATTTGTACTGAGTACTGTATGAGACACAAAAAAGAGCTTAATTGATAAATTAGGAACACAGATGAAATAAAATTGAAATTAATTATTGAGGAATAATTTATTGTAATTGAAATCAGTAATAACGCAGAAAAAAGTAACTACGAAAAAGTTAAAAATAAGCAAAGTATCAAAACGTCGCGATCTCTTACGAGTGCTGCTACAATTACTACGTTACGAATGCGTTAATTTTGTTTTAATATTTTTTTCATTCTCTCTTAATCTTTTTAAAAATGCTTTCGTGCTTTCGGAGTGAACCTGTTCTTTATAAAAAAGTAAATTATTTTGTGTCCATGTCACTAGAGCCACTAAATATTCATTTATCAGCCTTTTCTGTGAACTACTGTATACTCAGTCATTCCCACATTGTCTTTGTAAACCTCTAAATAGTAAGTGGTAATATTTTACACTACTACACTATCCAAGTTAGGTGATACACTTTTCGATGTTATACTGCTATACAAACTGTCTGAAGGCCACTCAACAATATACGCC
>DWHP01007061.1:0-11125 GCA_018247895.1 Parnassius honrathi
TGAAGTTCGCCAACACGCATTGTGGCAGCGCGGCGGACACTTCCTTGCCCTAAAACCCTCTCAGAAATGAGGGGAGGTCTGTGCCCAGCAGTGGGACGCATATAGTGAATAAATAGTAAAAATAATATGTGCAAATTAATTTTAATTAACAGATATTTGTGAAACTACGACATTTTCAAACAAATTACGTTTACAAATTACCTGTGAAATTAAAACAATTTTTTAACAAATTATGTTCAGGTTTTAATGCTCTGTACTTCAAGCTCTCGTCGCCAATCTTGTAGGTTGACGCGTGGGAAGTAAACCAATATACGTTGATATCCTGCAACCGCCATTCTCTCCAAAACATGGTTTGATAAAAGATTATCTACGCCCACATCTACTTTACTTTGATGTCATATTTTGATAGCAATCTGCAATCTGCATGCTTATCACATACTAGTGAGTTGTCCCAATTTCCCAATTTCCTAGTGATCCGCCCCGATTCTGCGCTGTTGATTTCTGTATCTCGGCAACAGTGCCACCTACCGGATCCAATTGTGAATCTAAAGCATTCTCGAATCAACTTAATCACACACAAAAAATAAGTCCAGCCGTTTACGAGGAGTTCGGTCACATACACAAACAGAAAAATTAATTATCTTTTATATAAAGATACGTAGCAGAGCCAAGCTACAACGTGTTGTAAAATAAAATATAGTACTTGAGGGCAATATGGTCACTTTCTTATAACTCAAAACCTACAGCCTTGTTTGCATAGATGCTTCTTTGATACGACTGCTCATCTTCAGCCAATCAAGTAATAAAGCGTCAAAAGGGAGCTACTCCATCTACACCATTTTAACAGTTGAAATTATAGTAACTACTTTAGTCGATTTTAGTATTGTAGTTAGTTTTTTTAAGTTGATTTTTTGAAGTGTTCCTAATTATTTTCATAGCTTGTTTTATATTTTTTTCTTAATATCTTAGTTATTATATATGGCTATTTTGCCTACTTCTGATCCTACAAAAATCTGTCATCTCAGAGCTGCCACGTACTTCAAAAGAACTGAAACATTTATCTATCGTCCACCGCTATATAACAAGAAAACAGTTTTACAAAATTAAAAACAGAAAACACTAGGCGAATGGCCCTACACTATGACAAAAACTAAAAAGTTGTCTTTGGATAAGCTATAAAAAATAAATGCGTAATAAAAACATAATATAACAGCGAACGAAAATAAATTAAAACGCAAACGCGCTCGTGAATTTTCCTTACTAATGAGTTTGAATGAGTTCTTGAAGTTGTCGTAAATAAAATACATTGCAAATTTTAGACATACGGCAATATTTCGCAGTAATTTCCTCCAGACCGAATTTTGGTCACGGCGGTCAGTCTAATTGGATATTATCCATTTGCGTAGGGCAGGTTTATAATGCCCGAGTGCGTGATCAAGCACAGATGCACCCTCTATTCCCTCACTCTCATACGCCGATGTAATGCAATTCCAACACGACCGTAAAGACCTGACGTAGGACCAACGGCTCTACGTCTTGCACGAGGCACGGAGGCGACACACGAGGGTAAGCACCACGGACTTCCGGACTCCGGGCTGCTACTGACAATTTCTTGAGAGAAAAGACTAATTATAACCGATTTTTGTACGACCAGGCGTTCGAACGGCATACCTCACGACCAGCAGTTGCATTTACGAACAACACCAACGAGGCAACATTTAATAATAACAGTGGCATAAAAAAGTAAGAGTTTTAAAAAGTCCTTCCCCACCATCACAAAGATATTTGTTATTTGCAATTAAAATGCTAATTTACCACGTGCTAAGTGGCGAACGAAAACTGCTTGCTGCGAAAAATTTTCTAAGACATGTATGAAGCAGCCAGAGGTCTCTAACTGTCCTAAAACTTACAATTGTAACTTTTTTTAGACGCTAGTACTACTTTCTGTCCTTCTGTGTAAGCACCACCCTCTATTCGTCACCAAATAGTAGTACATGCACTGCTGTGTCTCTGAAGAGTATAAAGAGTCAGTATAATTACAGACATCTTATTCAACAAGGGTATCCGTAGTTCTTTGAGTGAAGTTGGCTGCAGATGTGTATGGAGTGCATGATGTAAATTCGTTTGTCATATCAGTTTTATAAAAAAAATAATGATTATGATTCCTTTAAGACTGTATAGTGGTATTGTAAGAACATTCAGCATCACCCCGTGTGCGTCGTAATTGGCGACGGAGGAAACAGATCAGGAGGTAGGCAGCAGAGTCTGCCTATTAGCGACTAAAAATAAAAAATGCGATTGCCAACCTATTTGGCAAGCATGGCAACTATGGCATATATCATCCCCATGAGGCAATCTATGGTTGAGTTTACGTTCAGCAGTGGACTTTAATAGGCTGCAGCGGTAACATACTTTGTTACCACGATTCAAAGAACGCTTAAATCCTTTCGATTATAAAATGATTATTCAATTCTGCCTAATATTTGAATAAACACACAATATGTTACACAGCGCGGAAGTCATGTGGGCGTTGCGTAATTTACACGAATTTTTAAATATGAATGAATAGCAACATTTGCATTTAAAATTCATCAGCTTTATCAAAAAAGTTGAGCGTATCGTACATTGGTCATCGCTTTTTTTTTTAAGTGAAAAGGTGTTGTAATTTTTTTTTCATAAAATAACACCTCCAGATGATACCAATTTCAAATTAAGAAGACTGCGTAGTCCTCACAGGACTTTAAGTTAACAAAAAAGTTAAAATTCGCTTTTACTAAACACTTTTTAAAGCCAAAAACCACAACTTTGCTTGAACAAATCCCTACTGCGTTGAGACCTTGTTAGAGGCGGCAAAAGACACAAGTAGACATTTTTTCTACCAACATTTACAATTTAAGTTTATAGTTATGTAAAACAAGTCTTAGGAAACTCTTGATTCTACTGCATTCCAATGTTTTAAATATTTATCTAGTGCAAATAAGTAATATTACCTACAGGTAAATTTAATGTAAATAGTTATACATCCACCCAAAAATGTGCCGCTACTTTCATGGAATCTGTATGTACTTTGGAATTGTAAAAATGCGTAAGAGGGTGGTAGCCATCCGGACGGACTCCGAGACAAATCTAACCACTTAGTAAATAAAGTAGCAAGCTACGATAATTTTCACTAAACACTGTAACATCAGCGCCATATATAAAATTAAAAAAACCGGATCTATCTAACCCAAAATCCTTTCGAGTGGTGCAGCAGTTAAATAGAAATATACATATAACCTTGGCATTCCCCATCGAGACAGCTTTACCACCAACCGTGCTCTACTTCTAACAATAACACAAATAAAATTTAGGTATAATACAAAACAAACCCGTTATCAGGCAGCTAATCGATAACTGTTGCCAACTTAGCGGCGGTAATAAATAATAATGAAAATATTAGTTATTGCATTGTTAAATCACTCGTATTTTGATTTTTTTTTTTTGTCGCAGATCATTTAATATTCATATTATTATTTTTATTTAACTTTTAATGTCCTACATACTGAATTTTGTTTAAGGCGTACAGAGCCCGAGATGTGTAAACACTGGAGAGTCTATTCCCTCACTCTCATAGTCCGATGAGACGGTAATCTGATACGAGCGTAGAGAGATCAGGCACAGTACCAACTTCTTTACGTGCTTTCCCAGGCGCGGTGGTGAAACACCGCCAATTTTAACTTCCTGACTCCGGGATGCTACTGTGAAATTCTTAACAGAAAAACCCAATATCTGATTTTGGCCAGACTTGGAATTCGACCCCTTAAACCTCATGATCAGCAATCGCGGTTACGAACACTGGAAAAACGAGGCAGGCACTACTTTTTTTACACAAGAGGGGGCAAACGAGCGTGCGGCTCACCTGATGGTACGTGATTATCGCCGCCCACGAAATACCGCAACAACATATACTTCAACTAATTTAACTTTTCCCACATTTTTAAGCATTAAAGTAAGGTCCGGGTTTTACATATACTTTTTAAATACGCTGATTATGCACCATCGAAACTAAAATCGATTTACTACATTCATATTTAGAATACATCAGGGTTAACGGACGCTCATAACTATTTCTGCCGAAAAGAGCAGTGCGAGCACTGTTGTGTTTCGGTCTGAAAGGTAGGCTTTTTTTTCTTGATTTCAAGTTACAAGGTTACAAGTATTCATGGGTTGCAGACTCATGCCATAAGGTAAACAGTCAATTCGTAAAAAAGAACGATACCTTTTCAATAAAATGCTGGGTTTATCGAAAAGGTGTCGTTTTATTTTTTCCAAACCTCTAATCAGTCAATATTGGCAACATGAGTACAGTGTAGTAGGGCAACATATAATTCAACTTATTAACATAATAAAGATACTAAATTAAAATATAGAATAGAGACAAAACTCGGTAATTAATCTCAAATTATATGAAGTGAAACGAAGATGTGACTTAACAGTCAAGTGCAATATAATCTTCTATCTTCTAAATGTAATCTTAGAAGTCAAAACATAAATGATACGTTGAATAAAAATTACTTCCACCGATTTCTAATTTCCGAAATTTCGCGCGCGCTCCGGACGTAAAATAAGTTTTATTTGCCAAGCCGCCGGCCAGGAGTGGCAACTATGGCAAAAATCCCTCCTATAAACAATCTGTGGCGGACACACAGTCTGCGGTCAGTAATTTACTTTTGATAGTCTGAAGCGGTAACAGTACTAATTGACTATTTCAATAACTGGGATACATTTAAATAATTATTCGTATTGGAAACATATTAAAACGATGAATTCAAACGTTAAATTTCATCACATCATGTGGCTGAAAGGAAATTTATGGATAAATATGGATAATAAGGATGAATATATACATGTGACTCACATGAGTAGATAAACGGATCAGCCACGCATCTATTCAAACAATCATCTACACTGGATTAGCATTCTTTTGTAATTTCATATCCTTCCATTTTAATTGCGTTTCAGTTTTTGGTACGTAATTACTAACGTGTTACTTAAATCGAAATTGTTAATTTATTAACACGCTTTATACTTTACATTCGTATTTATTGCTATTAAATAATTAAAGTTAATTCCTAAAGCGAGCGGCCTTGTGATGCCAAACAAAAATAATTTTCTAACTTTAAAAAATGTGAAGGAACTTCAAGTTTAATTTGCTAGCAATTATAGGTAATGTCTGAATAAACTTACCACTATTGATTAATACAGTCTTCATGTTTATTTATTTACAACTCATTTACAACAAAATCCCAGAAAATTTACAAAATTTGACATGGGCAGATCAAAATTTTTATTAAACTAAGTTTGTATAGGAAGGGTTATTATAATATTAAGGAATTTATGGATGAAAATAACCCCTGGGTAGGGTGATCGCTACCAAGCTATTTCTAATTTGTCTTGTGTTGTCAATTGTAAGATTAGGTGGTAGAGCCACGCTGCAACTATATTATGCTTGTAGCACGAATGGGTCGTCTCAGCCAGTGTAGCACCACGCTTTCGCAGCATACTAGCAGAAAATAGCGGCTGCTGTGTCGTATGTGTTCGTATGGTGAGTAGAAAACCGCAGACCGGAGGAAGGAAACGAGGCATTTCATCTTAGTCCCCAGGGTTGACAACGCATTTGCAAATGCGTTTTTATGGGTAATGTAGATCTATGTCTACGGCCCACACCATCCACTTACCATCAGATGGACTGTGTGCTCTTTTGTCACCCAATGCTATAAAAAGTTACTTTTAAATCTGAGTTAAAAAGTAGTTTCGGTACGCCACAAGGATCGGTTCTAGCTCCATTACCCTTCTTGCTTTACCTAAACGACCTACACCAAAGGCAATCGATTAGGAGTGCATATAATTCGCAGATGTTACAACGCTTATTTTAAAATGTAAAAATAGAAATAAAATACAATCATTGCCCACGAAACAGTTTAAAAATGCTGTAAATTGGATGGAAAGTAACAATCTAAAAATAAATGTTGATAAAACTAAATTCGAACCATGTAATATATCACATAGCAAACATACCTATGGCAATCTGGTTTTCACGTCATACGAAACGCAGCAGAGTTAAGCTGCTATTTTATTATGTGAGAGCGTGGTCCTTCCCCGGTCGAGCCGACTCATTCGTGCTACAACTATACCACTAATCTTGAACGGTGGCTAATTCGTTCAAGCTATATTATATTCATTTATTCATACTGCCTCGTTGGTCTAGTAGTTGTATTAGTGCGACTGCTGATCATGAGGTCCTGGGTTCGAATCCTGGGTCGGGCCAAAAAATCAATTATTGAGTTTTTCAGTCAAGACATTCTCAGTAGCTGCCCGGAGTCAGGAAACTGGCGGTGTCTCACCCCCGTGCCTCGGAAAGCATGTAAAGCCGTTGGTCCTGCGCCTGATCTCTCTCCGGTCGTATCGGTTTACCGTCCCATCGGATTATGAGAGTGAGGGAATAGAAAGTGCACCTGTGCTTACGCATACTCTTGGGCAATATAATCCTGTCCTGCGCAGATGGCTAGTCTCCGTTGAGGCAGGCCGCCGTGGCCGGAATTCGGTCTGGAGGACATTATTATTATAATTTGTCAATATACAATGTACTGTCTTTTGTGATTCGTACAACTAAGTAGTGTAATAATTTGCCGTCGTCCATTTTTCCGTCCAAATACAATCCGTGCATCTTCAAAGCAAGAGTGAACAGGCTTTTGTTACGCTAAGACGGTGCGGTTTACCATCGAGGGCTACATCACCATTTACTACCAGCTGGGATTGTGATCCAGCGGTAGCTTATGATAAGTAAAAAAAAATTACACAACAAGTGATAATGAATGAGAATGATGAAATGTTTTAAAAATAAATTTTCACCAAAGTGACTTTTCAGCAGTATCGGATTGTATTTCGCGGAGAGGAAAGCTGTAAAGCGATCCAGTCAAGGCTGAGTGATGATATCGTAGTTCCCAGTTAATCTCAAAGTACTGGATTGGTTCATAAACAATGAGGTTTTATTTAAGAAAGAGTCAAATTAACTTTCTTTCTACTGAATACTCGTAGTTTTTGTGTAGTGCTGCTGTAAGAAAATCCACTACCCCATGTACTCCTATCGGTGTCGTAAGAGGCGACAGAGGGTGACAGGCAGGAGGGGGATAGCAGTATCTTCCTGATAACAGCACTTACAAGGGCTACGTAGCCCTTGTAACTTCTAAAGTCTTATAAAGTCTACAATAAATGTACGGATACTGGCAATTACATATGCAATACATCTAAGTTCTCAGAATTCTCAGCCCATCTCTAGCCTTTTTCGTAATTTGGTTGCAGGCGTCCAGGGAGAGGCATTAGCCACTTACCGTCAGATGACTGTAAGTTCTTTTGTAACTTCCATTTCATGAAAGAGAAATCAAAATACGATATTAATGTAACGAAGAATTTTAATCCAAACGTTGTCTGAGTATATATTAAAGGCCGGCAACGAAACTGAAATTCCACTGGTGTTGCAGTTATTTAATGGCGGCGGTAGTCGGTTATTATCAGGTGAGCCGCATGCTGGTTTGCCTAATCTTTTATAAAAAAACAGACAACAATTATGATATAACTCTTACCTTTGTTATATATTAGTCCATTTAACAGTAAGCAGATGTTGTGACTTGACACTTGTAGATCGGAATGAAGAAGTGTCACAGAGTACACAAATGAAATGCGTTGTTACCGGTAAAAAGGGTCTCCTTTCTTGTCACTCATCATATAAAATACTGCAGCACGATTATTGACTTATATATTACTGCGTAATATTACTTTTTCAGATCAATGATCACTAAGCTGTAATTTACATTGGTTTACTGTACGAGTGTGGTTCTTCCCTGTGAAGCTGACCTATTTTTACTGCAGCCGTAATACGCAGCATAGCTGTACCATCAGTTACAGCTTAACGTTAAAATCAGCAGCTAGGCCTTCCCATAAATTGCCTTACTGGGGGATATGTGCCATAGTCGTCACGCTTGACAGGCGGGTTGAAAACCGAAGTTTTATAATCCATCTTTGTTATTGGGAAGAAATTCCTGCGCATTGCCTGGTTTTTTTCTACCTGATACTCACGAGACGATATGGGTGATCCATTTTATGCATTTTAATTATTCGAAACGATTCCCATGTCTCGTATTAAAAGTGTCTCGTATTATTACTTTAATGACATATTCTCAAAAACATTTTCAGCTCATGGGCTTTAACTGCCCAAAGTTGGACGAGTATCATGAAATATTACGAAACACTTATGTTCCTGAAATGGCAAAATATAGTGACGTGTTGGATCGACTTTCGTCAACGCTGAAACAAGACATCTTAAAAAGTAATCCAGTCAAAATATTCTACGCATATGACTTGTTCGTTAGTCAGGTAAGAATTCTGAGTGATGAATTGAACTCACTAATCCATTCATCTCAATCTTTGTAGATGCAGCGTGGTGTCAATAAAAATCTGAATAACGAGTATGAAAACATTTTTATGGAATAAGAGTGACAAATGAACACACGGTTCACTTGATGGTAATCCAACTTCTAGGACCAAGATCAAATGCAACGTTTCAAGTAAAAAGGTTCTCCAGATCTCTACACTCACCATACGAAACACAACAGCATCAAGCTGCAATATTACGCTGGTATTCTGTGAGATCGTGTTTTTCTCCACCCGAGCCGATTTATTTCTACTACAACCTACCAACGTAACACAACTGTAGCGTGTCTCTACCAAGTACCAAAACATACATAGCAACACGCGCGACAATCCCGATAATGGGAAAGGTATTCAATAATAGTGCTCAAAGATGGCAACACATTTTTAGCCTTTTTCTTTAAAGTTAAGTCGATAAGTTCGTTGTCACATCAATTTTATTAAAAAATCTTTATGACAAATTCGATTACATTTTGTTCGTCAAACGTCGTTTTTCCTCAATTTTTTTCTTTCTTACTTTTCTTTCTTTTTTCTTTACCTTACATGTTCCTCACCTTCATGGCCGGGAACGGGGTTAATCAATACTAAAATTGCAATTAACAATTTCATTGTTAACAAGCGACGAGCGGCTTAGTAAGCGTCGTAGCCCGACGAATCACACAGCCAATAGAAAATAGCAAATAAAGGGAAGGTTTCTCACGAAGGGATATTGTTTCTTCTCAGAGAACCACATTTGGAAACGATAGTAGATTTAAAGAATATCGCAATTGTTCGACATGCGTATAGAAAAAGAGTGTAATAAGTTGTCGCCAGCATCTGCTCTCCATTCGATTACAATGTAGATGTCTTCAAGGTAAGAAGCTTTTGTTGAGTCAGTGTGCTTCACCATCTTCGGCTTCATCACCAATCACCATCAGATGGGTTAATCAAGCTCAAGTTAAAAATAGTAGAAAAAAAATACGTGTGGCACTCGGGGACTGCCGCGGTAAAGCTATTGCATAGAATTTTTATCAACTTACGCAATTATAATTATTTATTTATTTTATTTATGCAGTATTTTTTTTTGTTTTTCTTTGACAATAATTCAAGTTTTTTCTTTTTTTATTATTTCGAGTTACACTTTTTGAGCGTGGTAACCGATAAGAAAACAAGTTTTTTTCCTTTATTGAATAAATCTTATTTATTTTACTACTGTTAAAACTGTTTAAAATATGTTTATTATCTTACAATGCATGCAACTAGTCTACACGCGAACGTCTAGTATAAAGATGGTTAATATATCTTTTAACTGCTAAAATAAACGGTTAAAAAAATTAACAAATTTATTAAGTAAATAAAAATAACCTCTTTGAATAAAATTATCCGGTCATAGCTGTGTTTGTGCCATCTAGCGTAATCTTTGCGTACCACCTTGAGTGTTTATCAATTATCGTTCGATAAAATGACTTAATCTATAGAATATAGTAGATGGCGCTATTGAAGAAATGAGGGAAATATTCTTCAAAACATCAATACATGTATTCTTTTGATTTAGTATCTACACTAAAATTTAGGATTCACATTTAAAAAGGATTGTAACAATTATTTGCTATAAAGATCTCATTGTTGTTGAAAATTATCATGTTATTAAGTAACAAATCATTTGCCATTTAAGTCATTTAAAGTGATATTTTTATTAAACCGTTCAAGTTCAAACTGATATTTTTAACGCATAAGGGTAACGCTATTGGCTGAATACGTTAGTGGTTGATGTAAATTTTATGTATTTTTTTGTTACGCTAGCACGCACACAAACACCGTGCCGAAGTCTGCTGAACTTAAACGACGTAGGATGATGTTAGGTTTTCGGGCCTTAGATTTTTTTCATTACGGAATTTCTTGATTAGGTCGCCGCGCTCAGAGCCCGCGATGAAATCTATGCAATAGCTTAATAAAAAAAAATATCACTAAAGGTGATTTTAGACGAATCAACTAAATTTAAACAATTCTATTGAAAGGCACATTGAACACGGCATAACTTTGTCTATAATGTAAATGACATTCAATATTGAGTTCAACAATGTCACGGCAAAAAACCTTTCGTGCGTGAGTTTCGCTAAGTAGCGACTATTTAATAAATTAGGTATGGTATGGTAAGTATAAAGAACCGGAGAACCCTTTTTATTGGTAACGAGGCATTCCATCTAAGTATCGCATTTTGATTTTTATATTTTGCCGTGATATAAATAAATGAATTATAAAATTAAGTCTGGGAATAAATCACATATTAATTTGTCAGTAAGAACTAATATCTTAGTGTTAGTAAACCTAAAACTACTTAATTTTATTACTGTTATTCTCCTAAGTAGTGGATTAAATTGTTTAATTTCCACGGTTTTTATTTATGATATTTGTACCTAGCTTAGCTTTATATTTAATACGTGGATAACTGTTATTGGCAGAGGTAAATTTGAAAATTGTATTTAGTGATATACGCTGTTGTTATCCTTATTAAAATAAAATAATAAATTTAATTGGGAATATATGTAGACGTCTATCAGATGGACTGCGTGCTCGTTTGACATCCAAATTTCATAAAAAAAGAAGATCACGTTGGCGCTGGCCGAAGTCAAAGTCAAAGTCCTAGTCTCCGCTTACGCCTCTGGGCGTAATATATATA
>DWHP01007062.1:0-11125 GCA_018247895.1 Parnassius honrathi
GTCGAAATTTGGGCGGTGCTACAGTCTCTTCAGCGGTGCCAAGTTGACTGTCGGTATATCGAAGTACTGAAGTGTTTATACAGTAGGGCTACGATGGATATCCGAGTACAGAACCAGAGTACAAAACCTATCCAACTGCAGAGAGGTGTAAGACAGGGTGACGTTCTTCCCCCGAAACTCTTCACCGCTGCATTGGAAGACGTTTTCTAGTTCTAGGACTGGAAAGATACGGTATTAACATCAATGGCGAGTACATCACTCACCTTCGATTTGCCGACTATATAGTTCAGATATATATAGTTCAGGCAGAATCGCTGGAGGACTTAAGCACTATGTTCAATGACCTAAATAGTGCCTCCCAACAGACAGGTCTTAGGATGAACACGGACAAAACAAAGATTATGTTTAACATCCATGCCCGTAGTGGTTGGGACCACTAAGCTCGAAGTTGTTGACGAGTACGTCTACCTAGGACAAATAGTTCGACTAGGTAAGTCCAACTTTGACCGAGAGGTCAATCGATGGATTCAACACGGCTGGGCAGCGTTCGGGAAATTACGACACATCTTCTCGTCAGGTATACCTCAAAACCAGCCAGTGATGACCTAAGGAACCGAGACGTGGTCCTTCACTGCTGGCCGTATGAGGACACTCAAGGTCGCTTAGCGAGCTGTGGAGAGGGCTATGCTCGGGATTTCTCTGCGTGATAGGCTTAGAAATGAGGATATCCTCAGTAGAACCAGAGTGACCGACATAGCCCAACGGATTAGTAAGCTGAAGTGGCAAGGGGCCGGCCGTATAGCTCGAAGAACCGACAACCGTTGGGTAAGAAAGGTTCTCGAGTGGCAGCCTCGTACCGGTAGGCGAAGTGTAGGGCGACCCCCCACTAGATGGAGTGTCTACCTGGTAAGACCTGCAGGAAGTAGATGGATGCAGGTGACTCAGGACCGTGCTTTGTGGCAACCGAAATAATATACCCGGCAAATTACGTAACAAGTCGGGGCCATCTAACAAATAATCGTTCAAGTACTTGCTTGATGCGCGAGTTGCTGCATCGAACACTAGCCTCAGCTTTCCCAGCTTGATCGGATTCCGTACAGCGAAGTGTGGCAGGTACCCGCTCTTCGGATCCTCTCGTTCTGATCCGTCAGCTTCTTTAGCATAGCCCTTCTCCAGGAGGTCGTTCACTTGCTTCGTGTAACATTCGTTAAACTCCGGCGACTGATCCATCTTCCTCTCGATGGCTCGGAGTCTTAGTGCTACCATAACATATCTCGGTGGCAGTTTGACGTCGTCGTCCTGCCATGGCAATCTGACTTGGTAATGCTCGCCGACCCTCTTGACGGTGCGCTGAAATATGACGACCGTGCGCTCATCATCCCGTCGTGGTCTGCTTTTGAGCGAAATACCTATTGAGTCGATATCATATTGCTTCTTGAGGAGGTCGGTCAACTCCTCGTCTAGACAGACATACGTCTTGACGTCTTCTTCATGCCGCGTATTAACATACGATATATATAGAACCGTTTCACTATCTTGCCTATATATAACACAGGTGGCGGTTCTCTGTACAACCCATCCCAACAACGTCCTAGCGGCGGAGGGCTGCTTACGACGTCCTATTCGTAAGTCTCGCGATACAATTAAATGCCAATAAATCGTACGAGCGCTTATCACATACGACTCGTTTCTCGTTTTACCGCGTATACCTATTTCCCTTACGCGACTGTTAGCCTATCGTTGGCTATCCGATAAACCTTGTTTAGTCGGTGGCCTCGTTGGCCCTTCCGTACCTAATTCACGAGCTAACTCACTATCGATTAACGATACTGTAGACCCTTCGTCGAGGAGCTCGTAGGTTTCGATCTCTTTACCTCGCGGTCCGCGCACTGCTATAGTACACACTTTTAACAACACTGTTTTATCGTTAGCCGTATTAGACGCGACGAGGAGGCGACGATAGGGGGTGGTGCAGCCATCGACGCCGCATGTCTTATATTTGCACTTAAGACGCCGATGCGTCCTACTTAAACACTTAAAACACACTCCCTCTTCCTTCAACCATTTCTACCGGCTATCACTGTTCATCTGCGCTAACTTTTTACACTTTACTATCACATGTTCACCAACACAACACAGACACTTTTTATTACTTTCACTGTCACTGTTTGCGCGTGCGGTGAACGTCTTCACGTCGCGGGCCCTATCCTCTGCGCGGCGTGTTACTATTAATTTTCTCGACGGCGGCGTATCTTTTCTTGCGGGCACCTCCCTAACCGGCGTGACGGAGGTATAAGCGTGACTTAAAGCTTGGTCAGCTTCTCTCATCATAAATCTGGATAGTGTGACGATGTCCGGTTTTTCATTATACAGACTATTTTCTGTAATTTGATCGCGAACGCATTTAATTCCTGAGCGGTTTGTACCCGGGCGCGGAAGGCATCGTAAGTCCTCTAACGCTCGATCAATAGTTCCTTCCGATCGGGCAAAACATTGTTCTAATGTACGCATTATATGGGCTGGATCCCTCGCGATAAATAATAACGCGGAAACGGCTTCCCTAGCTTCATACGTTATTACAACAAAGTCCCAGAAAATATATAAGGTCTCTCTATTATCAAGTTTAAATATTTAATTAAGCACAAACTGATTAAAAGGATTATTATGATATAAATGAATACATGGTTGATAATAACCCCTGGGAATGGGGTGGTCGCTTCCAAGCTGTTTCTAAAATAAATGTTTGTGAATATTCTGTGACCCTAGACATTGTAAAATTTATTTAAAAAATAGTTCCACTGGGTTTCCTTGCTGGTTCTTCCCAGGACAGATGTTTTTTTTTTCGAACCAGTGGTAACGTAAAATATTGACTTTCTTTTTATCTTTATTAATTAGAATTACTTGTAATCTATGTTGAATAAAAATTATTTTATTTATTTATTTATTTCACCACGTAAACAATTTCTTAACCGTGACATATTTTCCGTATTAGTGAATCTGTACAACCTAGTGGACTCTTTCATCGCGGCTTTAAATGCTAACCATTCCGCGGGTGCACAGTTAAAAATAGGCAGGTCCTGTGTTTGCTTCAATGCGGCAGGCCTACATCTCACCGTGCTCTCCAAAACTTCCACAAGCCGTTCGATTCCCCGGTCTTTCCCTCGCGGGGTGAGCAACCTATCTCTATCCCTATTCGTAAATCGGTCCAGCGATACACGGCAATTCGGGGATGCATCGCGGTTATAAGTCTACCGTGGCCTATATACATCGCGACGATACGTCGACCTACAACGTACTGGCCATAGAGTGCGGTATTGGGCGCGTGTCGGTGATGTCATCCTTACATGGCGATTCAACTGTTTTGATTCGGCGGTGGCTCCCAATATGTCCATCTGCTCTGTGTGGTTACCGTGACGCGGCTGATTTTCGTTCGCAACCGTCCACGCCTGGGCGTCCTTACTATACACAGGTAGTGCAGCGTCATAATGGATCCTCTTTTCCGTTGGGGCTAACACTAACAACGCGGGGCGCGAGCTGAGACTGTCGGTGGGGCGGCTCCCCCGCTCCGTGTTATCTAACCACTGATCCACACGGGTCCTATTTTTGGCGACGTCAATATTGTTGAGACTTTCCCTATCGGTTTCTTCCTGTAACTGCGCAATATTCCTAGCCTATTTTTTCTTGACTAAATCTTCCTGAATTTCTAACTGTTTTCTACGAATCGCGGCGAGCTCTTCTGTTGCGTTGTACTCTAATTGTTTAAATCTCGCTATCGCGCTAGCTGTCGACCGGGTTGAACGAACTGACGGGGTCCGCGGTGCGTGCCTACGAACATCGTCGATTGCTATGGGTGCGGCGGGTTACATCGTCATACTTAACTTTGTTGCGGAAACATCTCCCACAATCGCGACTAGTGTATCGGTACGCGGCGCGGTTGTGCTGCTTTCTAATCTTTCGGTTGTCGACACGGACATAGCAGGGCGCGGCGTTGCGGCGACGGACACGAGCGCGGGCGCGGGCATAGTTACTGGCATCGGCGAGGGCGAGACGGAGAGCGCGGATGTCTACAGATAATCGAGCGGAGATGCGGGGGGCTTCCTCGAAGACGCGTACTCCTACCGGTGCTTCGTCGTCGTTCCTGGCTTTCTGGCTGCTTCTTGTTCTACGCGTGATTCCACGTTGCGGCTTCTGATCATCTTTAAAAAGACGCACGGACGGGTTACCGTTCCCACCACAAAGGGTGTTACCAGACGAACAGCGTTTGGCACCGTTTGGTGGTATTCGACTGGCCGCATAAACGCGGTAAGAAACAGAGCAATTAGTCGTTAAAACGACTAACGCCGTTGATGGTTGACGGTGACTGAGAAACAGGTAAAGATTTTATCTTCTATCTTCTTTCTTCACGGACTATCTTGACTGATGATCTTCTATAATGCTTCTTCAATCCGGCGACGATGGACCAAAGAAATGTAGGGGATGAGAGCTAAGTGGACAGTATTTATTTAAATGCTTCGCGTACGTGTTAAGTGGACTGTATTTTTTGAGAAAATACTGAACTACTATGAAAAAAGCTAATTACTGTGACATCTGTCTGACTTAAAACTTGATAAACGAAAATTGCTATTTTAACTACTAGGGGTTGAGTCAAAACTAAAGATAATCAAAATAAAGACTATATTGAACACTATTTACAGTTAATTAGCGGCGGTTAATACTAAAACCCTAATAGGGATCTTGAGGGCTTCTTTCTTGTTTGTTTTGTTTTGAGAGCTGTAGCCGCTTGAATAACGAAACCTTTTTTTTTTGCGCCCGAAGCAAATAAGGGCAACCCTCCGGTAACGGGGAAAGAGATGCTGAATGCTCATAGCATCCACGGTTGTGTGGACACTTTTACCCACTAAACACCACCCTTTTGGGATTGGCTTAACGATCTGACGAGAGATCTTTAAGCCGTAAACGGATGCGACCCTCCTTGGAAGAAAGGAGGGTGCAAGCGGCGAGTAGCCGCTTAGAAGTGTGTCTAACTAAGGCAGATTACGAGATGTGTTAAGTAGGCTCGGCTGAGCCAGGAGGCAGTTTAGGACAGCTGAAAGCTTATGGGGGAGGGGGGGGGTCCGAGAGAGAGTTTCTCGGCCTGCGCACACTATAGCGAGTGTGAAGAGGGGCTGCATAAGCAGCTGCCTCGCGAATGAGACGATTTGAGTGGGACTCTGAGGCTTTGAAGAATCTCTCAGAGAGTGATTTGAGGAGACGAAATATTGTCCTTGCGGGGCCTTTGTTCTGATGCGGGGTGCGGAAGCGGTGCGGTGCGACGGACGATTATCTTTTCGCCGTCCGCAACATCATATATTTCGAATCTAGAGAAAACTCTTTAAATTTTCTATTTATGCGATGTTTACTGTCGTTGGAATTACAACATGTCCCTACGTACTTGTGAATTAATTGTAAGATATAGAGCCTGTTTCGCTAAAGAAAGGCCACGGGTGAAGTTATGTGAAGACATAATATGGTAAATTTGGGATGTTTCTTTTTAAATAAGCAACATGTCGAAAAATTTTGAATTAAATATAAAAATTCAGTTTATATATTCTTTTAGACTTTTGTTAATTTTGTTATATATAATATCGTCAATATTGACCATATCAAAAAGCTCAAAGTCATTCTGTGTGCTATGGAAAGAAAAAATACTTGAAATTTCTCCGCAGGATAAAATCTGTAACGAAGATATCCTCAAAAGAACTAAAGTAACTGAAGTAGCCAAACGGATCAATAAGCTGAAGTGGCAATGGATCGATTATACAGCTTAAAGAACCGAGAACTGATGGGTATGAAAGATTCTCGAGTGGCAGCCCCTATTAGCAACCTACCCAACACTATATGGAAGACGACCCAATGACACATGTGCAGTCGACTAATGCGGGTGGCTCAGGACGGTGCTTTGTGGCAATCTATGGTTATAGCGTTACAAAAAGTAGTATAGTTTACGTAGTTATAATGACATATTCAATATTTTTAATACCACAGTGTAGGAAAATCTACTACCCCATATCATCCCGTGGATGTCATAAGAGGGCAACAAATCGGGAGATGGGCAGCAACGTCTTCCTAATAACGACTAAAAATAAAAAATGAACTGCGGTTGCCAAGTGTTTCAACTATGACAAATATCTCCCCTATGAAGCAACTTATGGGGAGGCATATGTTCAGCAGTGGACTTTATTAGTCTGTAACGGCGACGATAGCGGTATTCAACATTTTAATACTAAATATTTGTAAATTCGTTTACTGTGAATAATCGGCATAGAATACTACAATACACAATAGAATGACTGTCAACCTTATTTTGTACGAGGATCGGTGTCGCCGGGAGCACACACACAAGCAATTACGTCGTATTATCACTATTATAAACCCGATTCGCTGTATTGACAGACTGAGCGAATTTACATATTTTAGTCTTTTGATGAATGTTTTTGACACATCAATATTTCTTTATTTTTGTATCTAATATTTACAAAATATAAATAGTTTCAACTTACTCGTTGTAGAATATGTCTCCTTTATTTAAATTCCATATGCCGTTGTTCTTTCGACACGAAATTATTGCACAATTTGCCATTTTTTTAAATAATTTGCATTGCACACGAAAATTGAAAAAGATCGATTGTGTTGACATTTATAGGCGTGAATTGACATGTTAGTGGTTACACTTGCTTCGCCCACTCCCCCGTTCTATTATGTACGAATTAATATTATACGACAATCGGTATGACGGTTTGGGGAAAAAGTAATTAATATATAAAATTTTACACTTTTCCAACTCCGTGCAAGGTTATTTTTTTAATTTTATGCGTAATATCAGGAAGGGTATGGAAATGCTCACACTTTTATTTATTTTTAAACTGCATTCTTAACATTTTGAAGAAAACCATTTTACATGTTATAAAAGGTAGATTCCAAATTTTTAAATTCGTTTCACCTTTGGTTTTACGATCTTTTCTGCGTTTTCTTTGTTTCCATTGCTTTAAATATACATAATTTTCTTATACTTTTCAGAAATAAAACCATAAATGAAATATTTAAAAAAGTGATAATTAAAGTACTACAATATACTGATTTGGCCTCTGATCTGTTTAGATTAATATTGTGAGGATTAACTTCCCAAATTAATTCAATTTAAACTTTAACTCGCTAATTGAGTAACTCTGTGAAGCGGATCGGATTTACATCTCAACTGACGGTATTGGTTTAAGGCATAAGCTAATGTTACGGTTCCAAAGTTTCAATAAGCCTTTAATGGGCGATGATATAAAATAAATTAAGACATAAAGTTTACAGCAATTTGTATTGCGATGATAAATCGTGAGTCGTGACTCAAAATAACTAATAGCGAAAGCAATTACCCTGCGACATATCAGTGCTGAAAATGAAAGCTTGTTAATTGCATTCTCAGATCTACAAAAAATGGTGTATCCATCGTACTTTTTTGTTGATCTAAGATTGTATTACGGTTTTCGACTAATTTTAAAACAGTTCATGATAAAGATTGACATTGAAAGATGTTTTTTAACCTTAAAGGGCCACAATTATTATTTTTGAAACTAATAAAGCCTAAAATAAAAATGCTTACAATTATCATTTTTGGTTTTAAGTATCATTACGACGCCACCACACGGTTCACACTTTACTTTATGACATTAAACTTGTGTGACATTAAACATTAAAGATGTGATACGTGAGGATATTGAAATAAAACAATATCCTGGTTTCAATTCCACCTGCTTGGGACTCTGTAATTAATAATATTAAAAGTAAACCTAAACATAGCACTGCAAGATTTCAAGACACATTCTGCGTAGATCGGACCATAAATAATAATTAAAAAGCTGAAGGTAATCCGGGTTAACACTGATACCGGGATATCAGTCACCTCAGGTCCCGTGACAACGGGTGCTGGAAAGCACCCGAAATGTCGGGTATTAAAAATAAGATAAATTAAATGCAATAAAATCCGTAAAAGTAGATTTAATCAAAAACAATAGTCAAAATTCAAAATTCAAAAATGTTTATTCTGTAACAATAAATTTACAAACATAACAGTATATTGGAGTTCTCCTTTTAAGTATTTTTAAATACCTGTGACAGGAAAAACTCGCTCTTCCTTAATTAACATACAATACTTTAGTTACAAGAATAGCATAATATTCCTTTCCCAAAAAAAATTTTGAAAAAAATATGAAGTGTGTGCGCGCGCGCGCATTTGTGTATGCGTGTGCCCGCTTGTGAATGTGTGTGTGTGTGTGTGTGTGTGTGTGTGTGTGTGTGTGCGTGTGCCTCTGTTACCTCTTACGACACCCACATCACGAGGGTCAGTAAATATTCATTACTACATTCTACTTAACTTTATTTTTTTATACTTTTCATATCTCGGGGCACGGCAGTGTCGCCGCCAAGTCGAGCAAAAAAGAGGCACGGCATACCATCCTTTTCTCGAAGCAGTTCAGGCCATTTTCGACCCCTATAACTTCCTTGTGGATGTAACAAGAAGCCTGAATTTTCAGTTACAAAGCAGGAATTGTATAAACACGGTATATTTTAAATTTCATTTAATTTCAACCAGGAGTTTAAGGACTATAACTACACATTCATTTAAACTACTTTTACGGATTATCGCGTTTAATTTGAATTATTTTTAATTCTCGACGTTTCGGATGCTCTCCAGCACCTATGGTCACGAGGGAATGAGATGACTAACGTCCAGATGTCCGATTTAAACAAAGTGAACTGACTGTGTCTTGAAGTCTTGCAGTGGTATGCTAGGGTTTAGTTTTAATTTTATTTATTATAGGGTCCCAATCAGATAGTAATACCCAGCCTCCTTCTGTATTGGAATTAGGATGTTTTTGAATTTCAATAGCCTCACGTATCATCCTTGAAAGGAATCCATGTTCTTTCTCGAGGATTTAGGGTAGGATAGGTAGGTAGGTAGGATTTAGGAGAGGAGATATCAAACCTGATGTAACGGTTGGGGCCGTCAAGGATATGATCATAAACTTCAAGACTTCCCGGAACGTTGACGCTTCACATCTCTTATATGTTCTTTTACGCGGGTTCTAATTGATCTCAGAACATGATCACAAGCTGCTGACTTCCCAAAACGTTGATGAATTAAAGTCATATATTTATTATATTATTATCATTTCATCTTCCATTATGATAATTTCATATATTCAATTCATTATTAGTACGTAAATAACTCGTAGAACTAAAAAATATTAACCTAAACTATCGTGATACAAATGTTCCTAGTTGTGAGGAAAATAATAGCACAATTTTTTTTCAAAAATCCTTATTTTTTATAATCTATTTAAAACGTTTTATCTTAGCGCTATATGTCAAACTCATACGTTTATGTGTAAGTAGCTACCACATCACTACGTATGAACATAATATTGAGAATTGAGTGATCAGCTGTTCGTAGTTTGCCGCCATTTTAGCAAGACTGTTTATTTTTATTTCTTTGTTCAATGACCGATTCAAAGTCTTATTATATAAAAGAAAGACCTCTTATTTGCTATCAATTAAAAGTAAATAACTTTAAAAAATATTTAAATTTTTGCGTATATTTAGGACCAATCTGAAAATATATCCTTTCAAAATAAAAAAATCCAAATAATTTATAAGGTGACGGAATTCTGTGGTAACAAATATAAAAAATACGCTGAACTGAGAATTTCCTCCTTTTTTTAAAAAATTAAACATTATACCATGTCCTTATCGCACTCGATCGAATTGTTGTGTTTAACAAAATACCCTTAAATTTTAAAACACCCACGTCGATACAAGTGAAGTTAAATAAAAGCTTTTAAAAATAAAACAAATCAAACATTTCATTACATATGTAATTTTATATTTGTTTACTCGTATGCTGTATTTTATTAGAGCACTGAAAAAGAAAAATCTTAAAATCTAATATTTACAAACAACTCTAATCGTTGACACTTATCAACAACATCTTAATGATTTGTAACTTAGAACTTTAGAAACGTTTACACCCACGAGTAATATTGTAGTTTGCTCAGATTTATAGCGGCGTAAGCAAACTTCTGCTTGCAAGGAATGATTTTATTGTTGCAATATATCTAACGCCTGTCAGATTTGTAGCTTAAATAACACGATTTTGAACTAAAAACATCAATGTAATACCAGAAACATTTTTTAAGTATTAAATTTCTTTCAAAAATTCGTTTCTTTTAGATCACTTTTTAACTTAGTTCAGAAAACGAGCAGGTTCTACAATACATGCGACGCGTTTGCTATACAAGGTGTAAGTGTAAACACCGTTGTCACTAAAACCATAGGTACCTTCTGTGAGTCATAATACGAGACTGTTAGGGATATGTAACTAGTACAGACGCGCACGTAGATTGCTTAGAATAACACTCGTATAATGATATTACTCGAATTTTAAACTCTTCATGTGAATTTTGTACACACGAGTTAATAAAATAGACCCAATTTTAAAATCTGCTGTCCGAACAACGGACACATACCGGACAAATACTTTTCCCTATTAAAGTACAGTATTCTGGCGCCTTTACTTATAAATTTTTATTTGCATCTCATTGTAAAAAATCCAGACTGACGACGATGAGCAGCCTCAGAGGCTTAAAATATTTAACAGATACAGCTGATAATTGACAGTATCAGGCATTACTTTGCGGAAATCCATTACAATAAATATATTAATTACTTTGCAACATTCCGTTAACTAAAAATACAATGATGTGTCTTACCTAGATTGAAGAGCAACTTCCGCCCTCCCTCAATAGCATGCACCAATCCCGCTACCACTAGTCCCAGCACCACTACTCCCGGCACCACTAATGTAGGTAATGTAGACTCTACGGCGACTGACCGCTATCTTAGCGGTCAGTCGCCGTAGAGTCTATATTACCTGAGGATGCCTCGTGTAGAGGCGAAACACGTGTCGTTTTATCGTCGATGGTGTCTCTTCCCTGGAATAGTGGTGTTGGAAGTAGTGGTGTCGGGAATAGTGGTGCTGGGACTAGTGGTGGCGGGATTGGTGCATGCAATTGAGGGAGGGCGGGAGGTGCTCTTCAAT
>DWHP01007063.1:0-11125 GCA_018247895.1 Parnassius honrathi
TAATGATCTTGTGTAACATAATAAGCGCTCTTTGATAATTTAATGAAATCGAATTATAATTATCTAGTCTTTCAATTTAAATTAATTGCTTGTGTATTTTGTTATTACAAAAATAAAGGTTTTAAGAAATTTCTTTTGCACCTATTTAAAGTGTTTGATAATATGGATTCCAGACAGGAAAACAGTATTCAAGTTTACTAAGGATAAAATAGTTGAAAAGAATTAGTTTTATTAATGGTTTTTATACCCGTTTTATAAATCCTAAAAATTTCTTGAATTCTTTTGAAGCCTTGCAGTTTTATGATTGGGTTTAGTTTTAATTTTATTAATCACAGGATCCCAAGCTGGCCTCACGTATCATTCCTGGCAGGAATCGAAGTTCTTTTGCGAGGATTTGTGGTCTAACAAATCTGATGTAATGTTGGAGACAATTTTTAATTAATAAAATTAAAACTATACCAAAGCATACCACTGCACGACTTCAAGACACAGTAAGTTCATTCTGCGTAGATCGGACCATAAGTAATATTAAAAAGCTGAAAGTACTCTGGGTTAACACTGACATCGGGCCGTCAATTAGCTCATTCCCCCGTGACCATAGGTTACGAAAGCACCCGAAAGGTCGGGAATTAAAATTAACTAAATGAAACGTGATATAATCCGCAAAAGTAGTTTTATTCAATTGAAGTACCATTCATATCACACCTTTGACGCGTTTACACACCGCCGATTTCAGTATTTTACATCCGACGTACACGAGATAGTTATTCCGCCACCTATAGTAGATCATAAGAATCATCTGCCATTTTTCAGAGTTGCCTTTTACACATATAAGTTATGAAACTTGTTTTTTGTTTATTTTATTTCTATCGTGACAATAAAACACTCTGAAATAAGTATTTTATTTGTGACGTACTTTTGTTCGTTTTTTTTTTATTTATTCTAAAGGTCCCATTTATCTGTCGAGTACAGCACCGTGGTTATAACGGCGTCGGTATTCATTTATACAGAGATGTGGGCGGCGTGACTTGACGAACCCATTAGCTGATTAGATTGTGTCACAGTGTAATTTACGGCAGAGGTATTTAAAGAATTGTATGTAAGTTTCTTGTGTCAAATTATCTTAGCCTGCTGCTTCGTCACGATTATTTTCATATCTTTCAAGGGCAAAGGTCTTTGAGTGACGCATCGAGATAAATATGCTTTACTAGCCCTGATGTCATATTCAATGCCCGTTTTTAAAAAAATTATCGGAAAATAGACAAGTTTGACATAAGTTGCCTGATTTAAAAAAATAGACCAGAGCTTTTTAGACAAGAAGTGTTTCAATGTCTTAAGCCATTTAGACATATTTTACGGTTGGCTTAAAAAATATGAGACATTTTTCGAATTATTTTTAATTTATGATACATTTTTCATAAATTTTTCTTCTAATTAATTATATATAACTGACACACAAGCAAGCCCTGTAAGACTTTAAGATACTACAAACTCTTTATGTGTAGTTAAAGTTAAAGTTACAATCTATATACGTTCCACTGATGGACACAGCCCTGCCTTCATTTCTATGACTATTTAAAGGGCGCGGAAATATCCGACGCGGTGCCCCAATGTGTTTTGGCGAAATTCACATGTCTTCGAAATATTATTTTTTTAGATTTAGTCGAACCCACTCCGAGACTTTTATGAACAAAGGCTCAATTCTTATGAAATAAACTATCCAATTTACTTTTACTTGACTTTCACGGTTTAGATTATGGTTCACAATCAACTAATATGCAGCTGCACTTAACGGTTTACTATAAAAAGTAATAACTTGTCTATCGTATCCATAGCCCAACGGATCAGTAAGCTGAAGTGGCAATGGGCTGGCCATATAGTTCGAAGAACCGAAAAACGATAGGACAGAAAGGTTCTAGAGAAGCAACCTCGTACTGGTGAGCGTAGTGTACCCCTATATGGAGTGATCACCAAGTAAAAGATGCAGGAAGCCGATGGATGCAGGTGTACTGTGCCTTATGGCATACCTTGTGGAGTTTATTTTTATTTTATAGGATAGGGTGACGAACGAGCACACAGTCCACCTGATGGTAAGTGGGTGCTGTGGCCCATAGACATCTACATCTATTCTCGGTTACGAATCAAAATGCAGATGCGTTGTCACCCGTGAGGACTAAGATGGAAGGCCTCGTTTCCAGTAAAATGGGTCTCCGGTTCTCTACACTTACCATATGAAATACAGCAGCATTAAGCTGCTATTTTACGCTGGTATTTTGTGAGAGCATGGTCCTCCCCCGGTCGAGCCGACTCATTCGTGCTACAACCATACTACTAATATAACTGCAGCATGGCTCTACTGAGTGTTCAATTTCCAGCAGTGGATTTAGGGATATATAGTAATAACGGTGATTATATTCATTATCTAGAAACGTTATTGGAGGTCGATGAAGCGTAACAATAACTGCGCTAAATAAATATGCACAGATAATAAATTCCCAACGAATAATTTCGCGATTTACGTTTGCCCCTTTCCCGTTACGTTTTGTCTCTCGACACTCATTGCTCTAGAGGCGGGCTCAAGAGCGCTTCAGGCAGCTCGAGCTCGGTTTTGTGCCTGTATTTTACCGCCATGCAGAGTTAAATCTCAACTGAAAAATAGCTGCAAAAATTTATGATTTAAGTCTATTGTGTTTAAATTTAAAATCACATAGGAACTTGTTTAATTTTTATTAATGATAACTAGAATAAAATTATGGTTTGACTTATTTTAATTCCGGCACGTTAGGGTACATAATATGTGAATGCCGTGAGCCATAAACACCTACATTCACTCTCGTTTAACAATCAAAAAACATATTAAGCGGTTCATAACTAAAGACTAAGTTGCCATTCCACCTCGAAACTTAAAAAAGAGGTCATCAGCTATCGTCCACCATACACGCATATAAGATGGACCTGAACCACCTGCATCCACAGACCTCCTGTATTTCTTACCAGTTCATCACTCCGTCTAGTTGGTGGCCACCCTACACTACCCTCCCTCCCTCCACCCTCCACCTCAAACTAGTACCATTAATAACGTTTCCGTTAAATAAGGGTAAGCTATCAGGTAAGCTTAAATACTTCGGTTATTACTTTGATCCGCTATTTGACAATAGTCGGATGAGGGAATCGTATCCACCAGTATATTTTAAGTTTGCAGCCCATACCTTAACCACAACGCAGCTGCCACGATTGTTTGCAATTAGAATTTAAAGTACTGTCGGTTTGGATCGACTGAAGATTAGAGCACAGCTAGAGCTACTGCATATAAAACACGTTGTTGTTCTAGAGAGATCTAGATCCTTTGTAAATCAGCAAGTTATGAATAATGTATACAATAAATTATGCGAAAACCCACGGAATTTAGCAGAAGGAATTTTTCAAATCGATTTAAAAAATAAAGGTTTATCGTTATATTCCAGGATTTTTATGGAGAAGAAACATTAAGAGCTAAGAGTGTTGATGATTTCGACTTAACACATACATGAACACCGCATTTTTTATTTTAGTTTTCTGCACCTAATTCAGTAAAATGAAATACTTATTATCTAAATTTTTGTGTCTTAGAAAAGAAAACCTTAATCAGAAATTGTTTTCCCTAAGAAGATAGTTTCTTAATTAAAGGGATGGATGGATTTTTGCGACACGTCTTTCGCCTCTAATTTAATGTCATCTAAGAAAGACGGTGCTTGCCTCTAGAGACCCCACGCATACGTTGATGACCACCACTGTGGATTTTTAGGCTGTAGAAGCCTGTAGTAATCCTTTCGTTGACCCTGCAGCGAAAGGTTCTCCTGAGGAATTTCCCACGGTAAAAAATCATCCACTTCTTTTTACGGCTGGTCAACTTAGGTTTGCAATACTACACTTATGCTTATAAAATAAATTGAAAGTAAAGCTCTATTATCTTCAGTATATACTTAGTAAAAATATTAAGACTATTGTTAAAAATAATATATGAGAGCGCAAACAATGTAACGCACTAAGCATTCAGTGTAACGCATAATTACGCACTGCTTCTTACGGCTAGTCTACTCAGGTTTGCCATACATTATATTATTAAGTTTATATTGTTCAGTGTGTATTATCTATACAAACGTATATTTTTACGTGGTAGAGCCATACTCCAGCTATATTAGTAATATAGTTGTAGCATTAATGTGTCGGCTCGACCGGGTAGGAGGACCACGCTCTCACAGAATGCCAGAGGATAATATGTCTGTTTCGTATGGTGAGTGTAGAGAATCGGAGACCCTTTTTAATGGAAATGAGGCATTACATCTCAGTCCTCAGGGCTGGCAACTGAAGATAAATGTATATGTTTATGGGCCACAACATCCACTTGTGGCCCATAGATATATCAATAAGTGGACTGTGTGCTTGTTTGTCCCTCATTCTATAAAAAAAATCTTCAGCTACACACTTAGTGAAAAACATTAAGGTCGTTAAAAATAATACAGTGTGAGAGCAGATATTCAAGTTTCTCTTTTTATGCTCAATTAATCATTAATAGGAATAAAACAGCGTAACGCACTAAATATTTAAGAGTAACATAATTATAATTTGATCATACCATAATACATGCTAGCCACGACCATATAATATGAAGTGTAGTGTGATAGTCATCAACGCATAATAACATCAGAATAGATAAAGTAATCCAAAAGCAAGACTGCTCATCATGACGTAACACCACCAAGATGCCTACTGCATCGAACTTTATATCACAGAGTGCTTTTTTTTACGTGGAACTTTATACTATTCTAACATGTTGATTTATCTCTCATTATTAAACTCCATCCACTATCTCTGCATCTATTTTAATTGTAAACTGTAATGATGTTATTGGTGCTTATTAATAGTTTTTTCTTAATCTAACTTACATTTTTTTGTGAATTTGATGGTTGACAATGTAAACAGCAGGGTCATCAAGTGAATTCGTTATAAAGACAATGGTAATCACGACTCAAATTCATCCTACATAATATATTTTAGATAGACCAAATGGATGTCGCTTCAGATAAAAAGCAGTGTATTATTACAGAATCGGATTCCTTTAAAATTTCAACAAGAACTACAATGCTATTCAATCCTATTGTGGACAGACAATAAAAATAATTCTTCCGAGTTTCGAACAATGCAGTATTATTTCCGAACCACGATAATTTCGACCTCTTTTATGTCAATCCCATTAATAACTGATATAGTTACGACGGATTCACAACCGTTGATTTTAAAAAGGAGTAATGTTTTTAACAAATGGATACAAGTACCTCTGCATTTTCATTACTTATTTATTTTATAGAAATAAGGGCAAAAGTTAAGCATACGGTTCATCTGATGGTAAGTAGATCAAAATGTCACCTGCGAACTTATATAGAATTTGCCTTGTTGTTATTAAAAAGGGTCTTCGATTCTTGACACATTATGTGGCACAGCATTGTGTATGATATCCTACAGAGCGTGTGAATTTCAGTAATTACTATTTGCAAACAGGTGTAAACGTGAGAGTAAACTGCTATGCTACTTGTTAACATAGTTAGTTAACAAATAGCATATGAAATTTTAAAAAAAAACGGTTGAATACTACAAATTCGGAAATTTGCCACAATTTTTTAATGTTTTTCTTAACTTCAACTTATTTTTATTTACGACTTGCCGTGTGCTTTAAAGGGTATGGTCACGCGTGGACCGTCCATCACTATGGTCATCACACTCACATGAGTGTGGATCAGTACTGGAAACGTCTGAGTTAAAATACAAAGTCATCGTGAATCAATACAATATATCACAAGTCTACCTGATATCCCGACACTCTCTACGAGACACTAGTCTAACTTACTAAAACATAAGGATAAAATCGCTACCAGAGATTTTTTTATATAAAATAAGGATACCTGATGGTAAGTGAATACTGTGGTCCATAGACATCTATTTCCATCCTCAGGATCAGATAGGAATCGGAATGCAGATACGTTGTTACCCTTGAGGACTAGAGTGGAATACTTCGTATCCAGTAGTCCGTAAAAAGGTCTCCAGTTCTCTACAATCACCATACGAAACACAGCGGTAACAAGTAATTCAAACAATCCTCTGGCTGAAAAGAAATGCATCCAGCACGCTACGATCTCTTTTGTTCTTAATAAAACAGTTTTAATTTTGTCTCTCAAACGCACAATTAATGACTGGTACATCTCACATCTTACATACAAATGAAATCATTAACTTTATAACAATAAGCACGGTCCATTTTAGATTGAAGATTGCCTTCTATACAAAGGAGCCTAAAAATAACAAAACCACTCCAAGCAAAACTCAGCTCTCAATACTTGAAGAGGGTCGGGGTTCAATTATCAAGACACGTTTTGTCTTATTTATTCACGAATTTCGAGACGTTTTATGTACCATGGCGTTTTCACAGACGATAAAAAAGGGAAATTAAAACTGTTTTTCTATTCTAAGCCATTTCTTACCAGATCATCACTCGAGAACTTTTCCATGGAAGGAGGTGATTCAAAACCTAATTTTATCACACACAGAAACTTTTAGTATATATAATATGAAACAGTCCATAGCTCGCTGATAGTCTTTGTTGTCATATAGGCGTTCGTAGACTGTATGTATATAAAATTTATTATGCATACTAGCTATGCTCACGACTTCGTTTGCATAGAATTAGTACTCTTGTTATATGATTTATAATAAATATAAGTTATAATGATTTTTTAATTGTTGCGCATTCGCATCGTATACACGCATCCGGCTAAGAACATTCAGATAGTCAGGCAATTAGACAACGACCAAAAAACAAATGGAACAATTTATGTATAGATAAAGGAGGTATAAAATAGATAGATTCGTATAGATCAACCTAATAATAAAATCACGTGCAAACATACTATACCTCTTCACTTTCTACCTACACTACATACATTTCACTATACACACTACTCAAAATCACACACTCACTCACACACACACACACACAATTAAGCACATATTTGTTTAAAAACATATATAGCTTAACATATATAAAACAACTAGCTTGCCAGGCAGACGTTGTTCTGCCCTTTTCGGCGACCCTTTGTCATGTCGTATTAAAAACCCTTAAATTCACAAAAAAATTGTGGGTCACTTATGGGCAAAAAACTATCCTATCTCTCAAGTTGGACCAAACTGCGCACCGTGTGCAAATTTTATTAAAATCGGTTAAGTAGTTTAGGAGTCCATCGTGGACAAACAACGTGACACGTAATTTATATATATTAAGATTAAGATAAATAGATGTACGAGTACATACGCACCGTGTTGTCACAGAGTAAGGAGTCGGTTTCTTTACTCGTGTGGTGTTGTGTAGAATACAGAACGTAGAATGAATCAAATATGTTATTTATATATTATATACACACAGCTCTAACGATACGTTATAAGATATTTTTAGATGAAGTAAAAACCTGTAATTGCCATTACAAAATGTAAATATATGCTATGCTTTATAATGTGCAGACAATAATGAAAATAAAATTTAAAAAAAACTCCATTAATTTACGCCATGTTTGAACGCATAACTTTATATCTGGAGCTTTTATAATAAAATTAAAAAAAACGCCATAGAAACATAAAGGGCATTAGCTAATCCTTTTATTAATATTTGCGAAGGGTATTTCACTTGGGTTACCGAGCGCGGTTGGTCTTATATTATTCATTCGTGTTTTCACCCATTGTTTAGCATGACCCTGCGTAAATATCATGGTTGGTGGGCAGAGATTTTTAAGATTTTTTTTTACATAGATAAAAGCAAAGACTGCTCGTGCATACAGTTGATGTATAATATCCAAATAAAAATATACCCTAAGAAAAAAAGTTGAAATATCGAACGAAGGAGAATGAAATATTCATTCATACATTCTTCAATTCATTTATTACAGCCTACTAAAGTCCACTGCTGATCATAGGCCTCCCCCGTAGATTACATCACAGGGGGGGATATTTGCCATAGTTGTTATTAGAAAAACCCTGCTGCCCATCTCTTGATTTGTTTCCTTCTGTCGTCTTTAATGGCACCCACGGGATGACATTGGGAAGGCGCTGCTGCCCATTTCCTGGTTTCACTCTGTCGGCGATTAGGAATCAAAATAAGGATGTAAACAGGGTCTCCAGTTGTCTCTTCACTCGTCATACGAAATACAGCAGCATCAAGCGGCTTTTTATGCAGTATTCTGTGAAAGCATGGTCCTTCTTCAATCGAGGCGACCTATTCGTGCTGCAACCGTAAGATTGCTGCAGTGGCATTACTACGTTGAAGTAAAAATAAACAAGCACGCAGTTCACCTAAGGTAAATGGATGTCTTGCCCCTAGATACAGACACTTATCCTCGTTTGGGAATCGAAAAGGCATTATGTTTTCAACCCTGACTAATTCAGCACTCACCGTAGTAAACAGCAGCGTACTGCTGTTTTGCGATGGTGCTCTGTGACAGCGTGGTGTTTCCCCGTCGGGACTACCCATTTGTGCTACAGCTATAGACAGTTATGACTCAGTAAGATGGTTGAAGCCTTGATATACTTATACCCTAGGGGATATAGCTATATACCGGAATATATAGTTACAATAATATATACCGGAATATATATTGATACAAGCACGATCTAGTAATATAACTGTCTGACTAGACTAAGAATGTTAGTCAAAACTACTTTTGACTTGTACTTCTTGAATTTTTTTTAAATTAAAAAGTTCTATTCTTTCGATATTATACTTTATATCATTATAATGTACTACGCGGCTTTGGGGTGGCCCAAGACCCACCCCAGCTGCACCTTAAAATTACTGTCAAAAATTAACATAAACAGCAATACTACAGGACCTGAAGATCCAATGTCAATGTGGCGAAATCAGTTGGAGGACTCTTTTTTAATTTCCTCCTCCTGCTCCTGTACATTTGGTTTAAAATTATAATTATTTCACTAGATTAGTCTTGTAAGATAGTTAAGAACCGCTATCATTAGTCTTGTAAGATAGTTAAGAACCGCTATCATGTAACCTATATCACGGCATTTACCAACTTACTGCGACAGATACGTATATATCAATAGGAAATTCTTAATTGCACAATAAATATTTGAACTGTAAGCACATAAATTTACTAAAACATGCTAATCAATAAAGCATTACATCTGGCAATAAAAAAGTTTTAGTGTCTCCGGCTCCGATACCCTACTTCCACCGCCAAGTCGTCGCAAGCTGCTACTTTACGCTGGTATTCTGTGAGACCGTGGTAATATAGATGCAGCGTGGTTGAACAATATTGATTGCTATGATATTTGACAGAATCAGGCGTTACTTTGCGGAAATCCATTATAATAAGTGTTTCGCCTCTACACGAGGCACACGTGTCGTTTTATCGTCGATGGTGTGTCTTCCCTGGAATAGTGGTGTTGGAAGTAGTGGTGCCGGGATTAGTGGTGATGGGACTAGTGGTGGCGGGATTGGTGCATGCAATTGGGGGCGGAAGGTGCTCTTCAATCCAGGTAAAGCACATCATTTTATTTTCTGTTAACGGAAGGTTGCAAATTAGTTAATACCTTTATTATAATATAGATTGCGTGATTTCCGGTTGTCGTAATCACAGCTTTAGTTTTTAAAACAACTAACTGTATCAGGCTGTTGTATGTGCTGCTGTGTTTTGTGTATAATTTATTCGCCGAACTCACGAAAAAAGGCCTACGCAATAAATTTTGTCTTAACGACAAAGACCAGTATTTATGTGCGTTATTGTATTTCTAAACATATTTACATTCGTTAAAAAAGGTTATAGCTTGTGTCGTTTAATATTGGCAGTGATCTCCATTTTAGCACTTATTTTTTAAATATTTTATTTAACTTCACTTGTATGTATGTCCTGAAAATTTGCAATCAATATTTCACCCACTTCCACTTAAGCTATCGGGCTAAAATTTGGCACACACGGATCTTTTTGTTGGCAATCAAAAACTTAGTTGCTCCAATCCGGCTGTATTTTTTTTATGGTTTTTGGAGTCCTCGATTACAATTTTGTGATTAAATTGTTCGGGTCCAATTTCGCAACAGAATTTTTAAAGTATGTTTAGCTAAGTGACGTCATTTTAAATCCAATATGGTGGACTTACCAAGATGGCAAGCCATTTTTTATACACTCCCATTAATATAGGTATTATATGAAAGGGTTTGCTGGGAAAAATACGAATGGCGGACTATGTTTTCACTTCACCCCCGTGATAAGGATATTAAATGAATATATGGATTTAAACAAGATGAACCCTTTGTTCGCTGAAAATAATACGAATAAAATAATATCTGCGATGTCGTTTCTAAAATGGTATCAACATACACCTAAGGCATTCGAGCGGCGATGAAAAAAAATCGAAATGACGGAAAACGAGATGGCCGCCATATCAATTTGAAAGACTTTTATGTCGGCAAAGGTTAGGGATAGTTTGGTGTTGCACGAACAAATGTTGTAAGAACCGACAATGGTCAACCGCGAGCGATAAAAAATTAAAGATGGCGGATCTAAGATGGCGAAGGGATGGCGATCAGAAACCAACAATGACGTAGAACAGACCACAGATAAAACATGTCAAGCGATAACTAAAATAATGGTAAAAATATATTTTAAAAAACAAGCTTTTATTTAAATGCTCTAAAAAGAATAAAATAAACTTTAAATTAAATCAAACCCATCAATGTATTACATTGCACAATCTATACGATATAAAAATTTGTTTACCTGTGTACATAAACAAGAATACAGTAAGTAACGTGATGTTGACATAAGTAGGTAATTCAAAGAAAAAGATATTTTTTCTAAAATATGTAAATCTCGCGACAAGCTATTATATCATATAAATTGTGTAATTTATTTTCTTCTTTTTAGAGCATTTAAATAAAAGCTTGTGTTAAAATAATATACTTTTACTATTATTTTATTTATACTTTGACTTTAGTAAAAAAATCAAATATATACGCTGAAAATTGAAATTAATTTATTTGTTTAATTTTTGACTGTACAATAAACTTATTTAATTTACCATTAAATTGAAT